>OU026158.1:41680362-41845362 GCA_907269105.1 Volucella inanis
AGGCCTCTGTTTCGGCGATTACTTCTTCTTCTCCTGCGAACAGGAAATAGTTGCTGGGGGCCAAATCTGGAGAATACGGTGGGTGGGGTAGCAGTTCGTAGCCGAATTCATTCAATTTTGCCATCGTTTTCATCGACTTTTGACACGGTGCATTGTCTTGATGAAACAGCACTTTCTTTTTCTTCAAATGCGGCCGTTTTTCTGCGATTTCGTCCTTCAAACGCTCCAACAACGCAATGTAATAATCGCTGTTGATAGTTTGCCCCTTTTGAAGATAGTCGATGAAAATTATTCTATATGTATCCCAAAATACGGATGCAATAATCTTGCCAGCCGACTTTTGAGTTTTTGGTCGTTTTGGACGAGGTTCATCGCCTGCTCGCCACTCAGCTGACTGCCGACTTGACTATGGTGTGAAGTGATGGAGCCAAGTTTCATCCATTGTCACATACTGATGCAAAAATTCGGCTTTATTGCGGTTGAACAGGTTTAAACACTCCTCTGAATCATCAACACGTTGTTGTTTTTAGTCGACTGTGAAGAAACGCGGCACCCACTTTGAACAGAGCTTTCGCATGTCCAAATATTCGTGTATGATATATCCAACACGCTCTCTTGATATTTTCAGAGCCTCCGCTATATCGATCAACTTCACTTTACGGTCATTCGTAATCATTTTGTGGACTTTTTCGATGTTTTCATCAGAAACAGCCTCTTTTAGACGTCCACTGCGTGCATCATTGTATGACCACTTTTAAATTTTCCAATTAAATGGCTGGATCACTAATCAAAAGTGTCATAATGACGCCCGGTGAAATTTTTTTGTATTGCGGTGTGGGACATTTTGTTTTTTTTAGAGTTTTAAATGAAAGTGATCTTTTTGTAGGTAATAGGTGCTTTATATAAAATTTGTGTTTTGTTGTATAAAGTGTGATCTTATAAAAATGACCACTGGTAGAGCACGTGATCCCAGGGTCTAAATTTACTTCATGGGACAGCGTGGTCACCCGTGGACACTTTATATTTTGACGTTACTAAAAAAACTTTGCTTCATTTTCAGTTAATAAAATGGCAAGGCTTCTAAAAAGGAGAATTGGAGTGAGTACTTGAAGATTTAAGTGACTCAGAAAGTGAAGAATTTCCGGAACTTGGATTTTCAGTGATGAAATAACATTATTCTTATTGTTAACGAAACAAATCGGTTTGATGCACAAAAAATGAGTAACACACCATGTATGTTACTTCACGTCAAAAACCAAAATCAACCCAATGGGCAGAAACAAACGCTGAAGAAATCCGAACATTTTAAGGTTTAATTTTGTAGATGAGACTTGTTCGTTTGCTTCAATTGAGAGACTATTGGTAAAGAAGCTTATATTACGAAAACAAAATGTCAAAAATGATGAACCGAAACAGCTTCGAAATGTTACTTAGTCTTCACTTTGCGGATAAAAGTATCGAAACAAACGATCGCCTGTCAGAAATTACGGACCTGGTAAAATATCTGGAATTGAAATTCAAAGAAGCCTATACTCCGGAACAATAAATTTGCATTGACGAATTTAATATTCCACTTCGAGGTGGAATTTTCTTTCGGCTATACATTCCCAACAAAAAACATTTTTAGATACGGTATAAAACTATTCAAACTATGTGTTATGACAATCACTAAGTTCAAGGAAAATATCGTTGAAGGTATTGTTCATAAAAACTGCGAGAAGAGGCAAGCACTCCCTCAGCAACAAAGCGAAAGGACTACGTTATAACAACATGTCAAAAGATCAATGAAGTGAGAAGAAAGAAAAACGTACAGCCACATCGACCTATGTATGTATGTATTATATGCACCAAACCAAACTGCCAGAATGAACGAGATCAGCATGGCTGAGTATTAAAAGGTAGAAAAATAATCCCAAAATCTTATTGCTGAAAAAGTGAAACATTTTTAGAACATTTGTTCGGAGAGCAAATAGAAGACGGCTTGTCAGTCAATAGAAAACACCATAAGATTAAATAAAATATCAAACTCACCCACGAACGAACGAGTGAATTGAGTGATGGGTGAATTTCCACTTAATTCTACCCAGGAGCCCAGGAGCAGCAGTAGGCATAACTTTGCAAAGAATTTACTTTGAAGCATTATTAGCAAATGTGGAAGAGAAATTAACTATATACCTTCTCTCATGGAATAACGGGACTAGCTTGGATGGGTTTTTTGTTGTGAGAAATACAATAATTGCAGAAAAGGGGATCAAACAATGGAAGATTGCGTTGTTTTTATTCTCATCTTACTGAGAATGTTCTCCAATAAATATGATACTTGCTTCTCTCCTGCTGTGCGACTGGTAAAGTATTTTTCCTAATTGTTCCGTTTTGAATTCTATGTGACAGATGACAGGTGTGAGGCGAAAAGGCGAAAAAAGGCTTTTATCGTTTGTGTTGAAAAAAAAACTTCGAATTAACTAACTGGTTTTAAGATATGACGTGTGTCTTTTTCCTATTTTGAAAATAATGTCGATGGCGACAGAGCAGGACTAGATCGAAAAAATTTTCGAAACTCGGGCAATGTTTGGATTAGTTCGGATGAATTATTTCAATTGATTCAAATCTTAAACAAAGTGTATTTTGTAAGTTCATATAGCATACCTTGTATATAAATTACATAACTCAAAGTAATTACGAAAAAAACGTAATTTATATATATATATATATATATATATACATATATATATATATATATATATATATATATATATTTTTTTTTTTAAATAGATCCTACTGACTGAGACGTGTTCCAACAGGTGAACTTGACTAGAACAAAAAAAAAAATTATATATATATATACAATATATATAATAAGTGCACTAAGTTCTATTAGTATAAAGAATATGTAGTGTTAGCTTCTCCTCTGAAATCTTCTAAAAGAATGGAATAGTAGACTAATGCGAGATATTTAGGTGAAGATATTTTATTTGATATTTTATTTTGGGTATTTTGGAATCGCACTGATTCTGTGAGATACTCTTCCAAGTCTTCTTAATGGTTTTTCTTAGCGAGGATTTTGCTAGAATTCTCAAAAAATCAATTTTTTTGTTGCTTTCAAATGTTCTTTAGAGCCTCAAAAACGATATCTCAAAAGATTATGGCCGGGAAATATCTCGAAATACTTGTTTCAAAGTAGAGTAGAGTAGAGTAGAGTACAAGGTTTAAAATTTTTAAGTTGAACGCACCCATAAGTTGAACAATTTTCAACCAATTCACTTAAAATTTAACTAGAGAGAAAATACCATCTTGATCAAAAAAATTTCGAAATTTATTCTGAAAATTAAAAATACAAGTTTATTCATCTAAATCTGCAACACACTTAAGCCAGCGCTTAATCCAATCTTCAAAACATTTTTTATATTCCTGCGATTTTTCCATTGATTGAATAGAAAGAAGTCACAGTAAGCCAAATCAGGTGAATTCGGTGGCCGTTGGATGGTATTTTTTGCATTTTTCGTCAAAGAATTACGAATATTGATGGTACTATGCGACAATGCATTATCATGGTACAAAATCCACGAGTTTTCTGCCCACAATTTTGGTCTCTTCCTTCGAATTGCTTCATTCAAACATCTCATAACGCCTAAATAATACTCTTTGTCTACTGTCTGGCCTTCTGGCAAAAATTCATAATGCACTACACCGTTGTAATCCATGAAAACCGTGAGCATTGCCTTTTTTTTTTTACTGAAAACAAAGTGGTTTTTTTGGTCTCGGCTCATTTGGTAAACGCCATTCACTTGCCTGATGTCTCATAAACCCACGTCTCGTCTCCAGTAATGATCCTTTTGATGAATGTGTGATCGGATTCAGAATGGCAAATCATCTCTTTTGCGACGTCAACACGGTCTCTTTTTGCATCAAATTGAGTTCTTTTGGCACCTACACGATGGAGCAAACCATTAACAAAATCATTAACCAAAATGTCTTGGACGGATCCATAGGCAATTTTCAAGTCCTCCGCTATCACTCTGATGGTTAATTTGCGGTTATTGATAAACATTTCTTTTACTTCATCAATGTTTTCGTTGGTTTTTCATGTCGATGGTCTGCCACTGCGTTCATCATCTTCGATTGACTCACGACCACTTTTGAACCACTCGTGCCATTGGTAAAGGACCGTTTTCTTTAGAGAATCGTTGCTGAAACACTTTGCTAACATTTCCAACGTTCGCGCACCATTAAATCCGTTTTTTACGCAAAATTTAATACAAGTTCGTTGTTGCAAATTTAAATCCGTTTCTAAAATTGTAAAAAATCGCAAACACACTCAGAGATAGATGTATTCTTGGCTACTTTTGCAAATATCAAGCTATGATGTTAAGATTTAGAGGGAATGTCAACAACAGATGTACCAACTTAACAAAATAAAACTCAAACCGGAACAATGGGAGCGCCAAACGCTGATTATTCCCTTTTGATCAAGGTGGTATATTGTCTAAATAAATACGTAGGATTTTTTTTTATATGACGTAGTTAATTTTTTATTAACAATTTTCTGGCGATTTTTCTGCGAATTTTTTGTTTGACTTTGGAAGTGCGCCATTCGCCTAAAAATCAATATATCAGAAAAATCCTACCTACTCTCTAGCTTTTGTTACTTACAATAAGAAAAAATTTAGTGATTCATAAAATTTCAAAATTTACAGCAGCTGTTGGTACAGCCGTAGACCCTACCAAAAAAGAAATTGTATAAAAATTATGTTTTACAGTCAATCATATGTAAAGGGTTTTAAAATAGGACCTTGACAACTTTGAACACTAACGAGTAATGCCTGCAAATTATAAAAATTTTCTACAGACATTCGAAGTCGGTGACTGCAACTTTAAGAGCGTTAATTCCAATTTTCGGTCGTAATTCTCGTCCTAGTAGGCAGGCAATAACAAGTTTAGTGCAAAAATTTGAGTCTACATATTCGTTGTGTGATGTTGCCGTGTCAGTGAGACAACGGGTTGGTCGAAGTGTCGAAAATATCGTTGCCGTTCAGACGGCAAGAATTGAAGCCGATGGACCATTTGAAGCGACGTACGTTCTCCGATTGGGTTCTGGAGAAGATGCGCCAAGATGATGAATTTCATCGCAAAATCATCTTCAGTGACGAAGCTCATTTTTGGCTCAATGGGTTCGTTAATAAGCAAAATATGCGTTATTGTTCGGGTGAAAACCTACATGTGCTTCATAAATCACCACTTCATCCACAAAAAATAACTGTTTGGTGCGGTTTGTATGCCGGCGGCGTTACTGGGCCATATTTTTTCGTCGACGATTACGATCGTCACATTACTGTGAATGGTCAGCGTTATCGCGCCATGATCACCGATTATCTTTGGCCCGAATTGGAAGATATGGATTTGAACGACATGTGGTTTCAACAGGATGGTGCCACAAGCCACACAGCACACGCTACCATCGATTTATTGAAGAGTAAGTATGGTGAGCGTGTTATCTCAGGACATGGGCCAGTCGATTGGCCGCCTCGTTCGTGCGATTTAACGGCGCTTGACTTTTTTCTGTGGGGCAACGTGAAGTCATTGGTTTATGCCAACACGCCGACGACATTGGAAGAGCTCAGAGCCAACATAGAACGCGAAATAGCGGCCGTTTCGGCCGAAATGTGTGACTAAGTCGTTGAAAATTGGGTCCAACGAATCGCAAACGTGCCCGCGGTGGCCATATGAACGAAGTCGAGTTCCATTCATAAATATTTTGATTGTACTTCATGCAATAATAAAGTTTTTGAAATATCTCAAATAGTTTGCCTTTTATTTAAAAAAAAAAAATTGTCAAGTCGTTATTAGAAAACCCTATACTTGCTTGGTGTTTGTATTGTGAATTTAACAGCAAAACAAAGCTTAAAGCTTTGTGGAATACAAGTTAGATACACATGATATAAATATACATTCATAAGTGCGCATCTATAGCTCAGCATATTTATAAGTGATCAAACTGTGTCCTATTTTCCAAAATCAGTATAAAAAGTTTAATATATTTAGACTAAATTATCATTTTCCAGTATAGGTACATACTCTTATATGTTAGAATACCCAATAATTCTCGTTAACGTGTAACTTATGGCTGTAGATGTATAGATGTTTAAGTCCTTAATAATCGGTTTTCCCCGTGTTGGCAAATAAATATGTATAATGTATGTACCTACACTCATGCTTATTATACTACATGTACATGCAATCTTCAAAACATTTTTTATATTCCTGCGATTTTTCCATTACTTCCTCTCGGAAGTTGTGCTTTTTTGACTCGATTGAATAGAAAGAAGTCACAGTAAGCCAAATCAGGTGAATTCGGTGGCCGTTGGATGGTATTTTTTGCATTTTTCGTCAAAGAATTACGAATAATGATGGTACTATGCGACAATGCGTTATCATGGTACAAAATCCACGAGTTTTCTGCCCACAATTTTGGTCTCTTCCGTCGAATTGCTTCATTCAAACATCTCATAACGCCTTCTGGCAAAAATTCATAATGCACTACACCGTTGTAATCCATGAAAACCGTGAGCATTGCCTTTTTTTTTTTACTGAAAACAAAGTGGTTTTTTTGGTCTCGGCTCATTTGGTAAACGCCATTCACTTGCCTGATGTCTCATAAAACCACGTCTCGTCTCCAGTAATGATCCTTTTGATGAATGTGTGATCGGATTCAGAATGGCAAATCATCTCTTTTGCGACGTCAACACGGTCTCTTTTTGCATCAAATTGAGTTCTTTTGGCACCTACACGATGGAGCAAACCATTAACAAAATCATTAACCAAAATGTCTTGGACGGATCCATAGGCAATTTTCAAGTCCTCCGCTATCACTCTGATGGTTAATTTGCGGTTATTGATAAACATTTCTTTTACTTCATCAATGTTTTCGTTGGTTTTTCATGTCGATGGTCTGCCACTGCGTTCATCATCTTCGATTGACTCACGACCACTTTTGAACCACTCGTGCCATTGGTAAAGGACCGTTTTCTTTAGAGAATCGTTGCTGAAACACTTTGCTAACATTTCCAACGTTCGCGCACCATTAAATCCGTTTTTTACGCAAAATTTAATACAAGTTCGTTGTTGCAAATTTAAATCCGTTTCTAAAATTGTAAAAAATCGCAAACACACTCAGAGATAGATGTATTCTTGGCTACTTTTGCAAATATCAAGCTATGATGTTAAGATTTAGAGGGAATGTCAACAACAGATGTACCAACTTAACAAAATAAAACTCAAACCGGAACAATGGGAGCGCCAAACGCTGATTATTCCCTTTTGATCAAGGTGGTATATTGTCTAAATAAATACGTAGGATTTTTTTTTATATGACGTAGTTAATTTTTTATTAACAATTTTCTGGCGATTTTTCTGCGAATTTTTTGTTTGACTTTGGAAGTGCGCCATTCGCCTAAAAATCAATATATCAGAAAAATCCTACCTACTCTCTAGCTTTTGTTACTTACAATAAGAAAAAATTTAGTGATTCATAAAATTTCAAAATTTACAGCAGCTGTTGGTACAGCCGTAGACCCTACCAAAAAAGAAATTGTATAAAAATTATGTTTTACAGTCAATCATATGTAAAGGGTTTTAAAATAGGACCTTGACAACTTTGAACACTAACGAGTAATGCCTGCAAATTATAAAAATTTTCTACAGACATTCGAAGTCGGTGACTGCAACTTTAAGAGCGTTAATTCCAATTTTCGGTCGTAATTCTCGTCCTAGTAGGCAGGCAATAACAAGTTTAGTGCAAAAATTTGAGTCTACATATTCGTTGTGTGATGTTGCCGTGTCAGTGAGACAACGGGTTGGTCGAAGTGTCGAAAATATCGTTGCCGTTCAGACGGCAAGAATTGAAGCCGATGGACCATTTGAAGCGACGTACGTTCTCCGATTGGGTTCTGGAGAAGATGCGCCAAGATGATGAATTTCATCGCAAAATCATCTTCAGTGACGAAGCTCATTTTTGGCTCAATGGGTTCGTTAATAAGCAAAATATGCGTTATTGTTCGGGTGAAAACCTACATGTGCTTCATAAATCACCACTTCATCCACAAAAAATAACTGTTTGGTGCGGTTTGTATGCCGGCGGCGTTACTGGGCCATATTTTTTCGTCGACGATTACGATCGTCACATTACTGTGAATGGTCAGCGTTATCGCGCCATGATCACCGATTATCTTTGGCCCGAATTGGAAGATATGGATTTGAACGACATGTGGTTTCAACAGGATGGTGCCACAAGCCACACAGCACACGCTACCATCGATTTATTGAAGAGTAAGTATGGTGAGCGTGTTATCTCAGGACATGGGCCAGTCGATTGGCCGCCTCGTTCGTGCGATTTAACGGCGCTTGACTTTTTTCTGTGGGGCAACGTGAAGTCATTGGTTTATGCCAACACGCCGACGACATTGGAAGAGCTCAGAGCCAACATAGAACGCGAAATAGCGGCCGTTTCGGCCGAAATGTGTGACTAAGTCGTTGAAAATTGGGTCCAACGAATCGCAAACGTGCCCGCGGTGGCCATATGAACGAAGTCGAGTTCCATTCATAAATATTTTGATTGTACTTCATGCAATAATAAAGTTTTTGAAATATCTCAAATAGTTTGCCTTTTATTTAAAAAAAAAAAATTGTCAAGTCGTTATTAGAAAACCCTATACTTGCTTGGTGTTTGTATTGTGAATTTAACAGCAAAACAAAGCTTAAAGCTTTGTGGAATACAAGTTAGATACACATGATATAAATATACATTCATAAGTGCGCATCTATAGCTCAGCATATTTATAAGTGATCAAACTGTGTCCTATTTTCCAAAATCAGTATAAAAAGTTTAATATATTTAGACTAAATTATCATTTTCCAGTATAGGTACATACTCTTATATGTTAGAATACCCAATAATTCTCGTTAACGTGTAACTTATGGCTGTAGATGTATAGATGTTTAAGTCCTTAATAATCGGTTTTCCCCGTGTTGGCAAATAAATATGTATAATGTATGTACCTACACTCATGCTTATTATACTACATGTACATGCAATCTTCAAAACATTTTTTATATTCCTGCGATTTTTCCATTACTTCCTCTCGGAAGTTGTGCTTTTTTGACTCGATTGAATAGAAAGAAGTCACAGTAAGCCAAATCAGGTGAATTCGGTGGCCGTTGGATGGTATTTTTTGCATTTTTCGTCAAAGAATTACGAATAATGATGGTACTATGCGACAATGCGTTATCATGGTACAAAATCCACGAGTTTTCTGCCCACAATTTTGGTCTCTTCCGTCGAATTGCTTCATTCAAACATCTCATAACGCCTTCTGGCAAAAATTCATAATGCACTACACCGTTGTAATCCATGAAAACCGTGAGCATTGCCTTTTTTTTTTACTGAAAACAAAGTGGTTTTTTTGGTCTCGGCTCATTTGGTAAACGCCATTCACTTGCCTGATGTCTCATAAAACCACGTCTCGTCTCCAGTAATGATCCTTTTGATGAATGTGTGATCGGATTCAGAATGGCAAATCATCTCTTTTGCGACGTCAACAAGGTCTCTTTTTTGCATCAAATTGAGTTCTTTTAGCACCTACACGATGGAGCAAACCATTAACAAAATCATTAACCAAAATGTCTTGGACGGTTCCATAGGCAATTTTCAAGTCCTCCGCTATCACTCTGATGGTTAATTTGCGGTTATTGATAAACATTTCTTTTACTTCATCAATGTTTTCGTTGGTTTTTCATGTCGATGGTCTGCCACTACGTTCATCATCTTCGATTGACTCACGACCACTTTTGAACCACTCGTGCCATTGGTAAAGGACCGTTTTCTTTAGAGAATCGTTGCTGAAACACTTTGCTAACATTTCCAACGTTTGCGCACCATTAAATCCGTTTTTTACGCAAAATTTAATACAAGTTCGTTGTTGCAAATTTAAATCCGTTTCTAAAATTGTAAAAAATCGCAAACACACACAGAGATAGATGTATTCTTGGCTTCTTTTGCAAATGTCAAGCTATGATGCTAAGATTTAGAGGGAATGTCAACAACAGATGTACCAACTTAACAAAATAGAACTCGAACCGGAACAATGGGAGCGCCAAACGCTGATTATTCCCTTTTGATCAAGGTGGTATATTGTCTAAATAAATACGTAGGATTTTTTTTTATATGACGTAGTTAATTTTTTATTAACAATTTTCTGGCGATTTTTCTGCGAATTTTTTGTTTGACTTTGGAAGTGCGCCATTCGCCTAAAAATCAATATATCAGAAAAATCCTACCTACTCTCTAGCTTTTGTTACTTACAATAAAAAAAAATTTAGTGATTCATAATATTTCAAAATTTACAACAGCTGTTGGTACAGCCGTAGACCCTACCAAAAAAGAAATTGTATAAAAATTATGTTTTACAGTCAATCATATGTAAAGGGTTTTAAAATATGACCTTGACAACTTTGAACACTAACGAGCAATGTCTGCAAATTATAAAAATTTTCTACAGATATTCGAAGTCGGTGACTGCAACTTTAAGAGCGTTAATTCCAATTTTCGGTCGTAATTCTCGTCCTAGTAGGCAGGCAATAACAAGTTTAGTGCAAAAATTTGAGTCTACATATTCGTTGTGTGATGTTGCCGTGTCAGTGAGACAACGGGTTGGTCGAAGTGTCGAAAATATCGCTGCCGTTCAGACGGCAAGAATTGAAGCCGATGGACCATTTGAAGCGACGTACGTTCTCCGATTGGGTTCTGGAGAAGATGCGCCAAGATGATGAATTTCATCGCAAAATCATCTTCAGTGACGAAGCTCATTTTTGGCTCAATGGGTTCGTTAATAAGCAAAATATGCGTTATTGTTCGGGTGAAAACCTACATGTGCTTCATGAATCACCACTTCATCCACAAAAAATAACTGTTTGGTGCGGTTTGTATGCCGGCGGCGTTACTGGGCCATATTTTTTCGTCGACGATTACGATCGTCACGTTACAACGAATCGACCGCTGCAAACTTGCCTGCGGTGGCCATGTGAACGAAGTCGAGTTCCATTCATAAATGTTTTGATTGTACTTCAAGCTAATGATAAAGTTTTTGAATTATATCAAATGGTTTGCCTTTTATTACAAAAAAAAATCGTTATTGGAAAACCTGATATATACATAAATTTTAAATTTTTGTAAACTCGATTTATTTTATATTTTTCCTGAAAAAATTACAAATATACAAAATTACGGCCTCATGAGTGACCTGACTTCTTATTGTACATATTGTTAATAATATTATAATCGATGATAATGTGATGTAAAGTGTTGTTCCTCATTCTTTTTCCAAAGCTTTGATCATTTTTAATGATAGATGTGTATGAATAAAATAAAACAGTTTAGTCGAATTTTCGGTTTCAGGTTAGAGGTCTTACTTAGAACCAACGTAATACTTAATACGGTCACAGCCATAATATACATTCATATATATCTATATCAATTAGTGTGTCGCAAGGACCTCTGCTGTGGTAGAGGTCAGCACTCTCTTCGAACCTGTCAGAAGTTTATTGCCATGGAGATCTGTGAACGATCTAAGGCAGTGGACAGAATTTTGTTTGCCGGAACTGTCTTGCATACAGTCACCGGACTACTCAATGTCAAAGCAGTGTGCGCTGCTATTACTGCAAGCAGGAACACCACTCTCTGCTGCATGTGAACTGTGGAGGGTCGAATATTGCAAAGGCACACAAACTTTCCATATAAAATCAAGGATTAACCAACTTTCTCTCTTGGGGTAGATCAACCAAGTGTGCTTCTTGCCACAGCCGTTGTGAAAGTGAGGTCTTCAAAGGGAAACTATTATCATCTTAGGGCGCTAGTGGATCCTGGATCTGAAGCAACGTTCATTACTGAATCCGCTGTCCAGTTATTAGGGCTTCATCAAAGGCGAACATTCATTGAGGTATCTGGATTGGGAAAAATCGGTAGTGTTTCATGTCAGCGGTATGTAAATCTTACCTTTGGGTCGCTGGTGACACCATTCGAAACAAATACCCGGGCCTACGTGTTCAAGTCGCTGACTGGCCTGTTGCCGTCCAAGCCTCTGACTCAACAAAGCTGGGAACACATCGAGGGCTTAAGGTTAGCTGATCCACAATTCGATAAGCCTGCAACTGTTGACATTCTCCTGGAAAGCGATGTTTATCCTGAATTTATTTTAGCATCCATTGTACGCTGTAATGATGTAAGATCCCCAATTGCATAAAAATCAGAACTTGGTTGGCTTCTCCTTGGGAAGACAATTTTGCGAGGTATAGAACCTGTCGGAAGTAAAGAGCATTATCTCAAGATAACTACAAGACTGGCTGATGGGCGATATGAGGTATCGCTGCCATTTAAAACCGGATGTAAGCCTGGGTTTGGTGCCTCGAAGTTAGGTGCCTTACGTAGGTTTCATCAACTGGAAAGAAGATTCCAGGAAAACCCCACACTGCACAAGGAGTACTCTAAGTGCTTAAATGAATATAAGGAGCTTCAACATACTCAATACCATACTCGATACACCACACCATTTCTTCATTCCTCACCATGCGGTATTCAAAGAGTCGAGCACAACTAGAAATCTTCGCGTTGTTTTCCACGCTGCAGCAAAATTTTCGGACGGATCCTCGTTGAATTCACACTTGATGACTGGACCTAAAATTCAAATAGATATTTTCAAATTAATTTTAAGGTGGCGATTACACAAAATTATATTTACAGCGGACGTCGAAAAAATGTATCGCCAAATTCGAGTTTCAATCGATGGCTCAAAGTATAAGCTTATATTTTGGCGTAATCATCCTACGGAGAAATTAAGGATTTTTAGACTTGAGACCGTAACGTTTGGCACGGTCAGTGCTCCATACTTAGCTATTGGAACGTTGCATCAGGCGGCGGCGGATGAGACTCAACATTTCCCTCTAGGTGCCAAAGCCGTACGTGAACAGATGTATGTTGATGACCTCATATCAGGAGCCGACTCAATCGAAGTTGCCTTGTTGAAGAGAAATGAAGCTAGAAGGGTTCTAAAGTCAACTGGGTTCCATCTAAGGAAATCGACAAGTAATTCGGAAGATATTCTTCGTGATATTCCTGCGGATCAACGGGAAGTAGGAATTACATTACCAATCGAAGCGGTTGATGGAATAAAGGCGTTAGGAATTCTCTGGTTGCCAAAAAAAGATTCGTTTTCTTTTAAAACTTTCTTTTCAGAAGATAAAGTCCTGACAAAAAAACTTTTTGACCCATTGGGTTGGATTGCTCCATGTATAATCAAGGCAAAAATCATGCTGCAGGAATTATGGTTTCAAGGAGTGACGTGGGATGAACCAATACCACAAGAGCTAGAAGAGCGATGGCGGACGTTTCAGCAGGAACTTCCGCAGATACAGGACATCAGGATTCCACGGTGGATATATGTAGTGAGCAAACGAGGCACAGCAAAGCTGCAACTACATGGGTCTTGTGATGCTTCAGAGAAAGCATATGGGGCGGCCGTCTACTTGCGTGTCGAAGATGAGGAAGGCAATGTCCACCAGCACTTGATGTTTGCCAAAACGAAAGTGGCACCACTCAAGACAGTTTGTCTACCATGGCTTGAGCTCTGTGGAGCGGTTATGTTAGCCACTTTGCTCGACTACACCAAGAAGGCACTGGATCTGACGAATTTGGAGATACACGCGTGGATAGATTCTACGATTGCCCTCGCTTGGGTCACATCACCGCCAAGCCGATGGAAAACCTTGGTTGCCAACCGTGTAGCAAAAATTCAACGCCTGACGAACTGCAGCTCTTGGAAACACATTCCGACCGAACAAAACCCAGCTGACTTCGCCTCGAGGGGTATATTGCCATCAGCAATTAAACGAAACGAGTTGTGGTGGAAGGGCCCAAGTTTACTACGAGAGAATTGGAACTTTGAGATTCACATTCAACCCAAAAGGATTAACGCTGACTTGGAGCAATGAAAGGAGAACACGACCAATATTTTCCATGTCACGCAACAACTCGGTGAAGGCAATGAGCTCATCAATCTTATGCTTAAGCAATCTTCGTTTATAAGGTTTCTCCACATTCTAGCCTATTGCATTCGTTTTGTGTTTAACTGCAGGGCAAAAACTGAAACAAGGTACAAAGGTTCATTGAATGTCAACGAAGTTGACAAGGCTATGAAATTGTTGATAAAAACCTCACAAAAACAAATGTTCTCTGAAATGGATGTTGCAAAGGTACATCCTAAACGTACCTTAAACTTGAATTCCTTTATAGATGTTGACGACTTTCTATGTGTTGGAGGGAGATTGCAGAACTCAAACTTGGACGACGAACAGAGACATCCATCTATTTTGGCACCAGATCATCATCTCACACACCTTATCATAAGAGATGCACACAAAAACACAATCTATGGTGGTGTTTCTCTAATGATGGCGTACACCCGCACAGTGTTCTGGATTTTTTCGCTAAGGAGAAAGGTGAAGAAGATGGTGCATGAGTGTATCACTTGTTTCCGTCACAAAGCGAAGTCAATGCAACAACTCACTGGGAACTTACCTGAGCCAAGAGTTCGCATGGCAAGGCCTTTCTCCAGATCGGGTGTAGACTTTGTAGGACCCTTTGACGTCAAAACCTGGAAAGGACGAGGTGCAAAAACATTAAAGGAAAATTTTTCAATATTTATCTGCCTAGCAGTCAAGGCAGTGCATTTGGAGGTCGTCTCAGACCTTACGACACAGGCGTTCTTAGCGGCTTTCAAACGATTTATAGCTCGCCGAGGAATGTGCGCCGAATATTCAGTGATCGTGGCACTAATTTTGTAGGGGCGGAAACGGAGTTAGGGAGGATGCTGAAAAAGGCGAAGGTTGACTGGGGGTCGGTTATTGAACAACTGACTCAGCTGCACACAAAGTGGACTTTTATTCCCCCTGCATCTCCCAATTTCGGACGGCTTTGGGAGGCAGGGGTGAAAACGGTAAAGCATCAGCTCAGAAGAGCGGTCGGGGCAGAAGCTCTGACATTTGAAGAACTGTCAACGTTGCTTACTCAAGTTGAAGCCTGTCTCAATTCCAGACCTTTATGCCCAATGTCGGACGACATCGAAGACTTGGAAACGCTGACTTCAGCACATTTTTTATGTCACATACAAGGCATTCATACCAGACAACGTTGCAGAGTTCCAAAATTCCAAAATGCCGACCGCATTTGGAGAATAAAATTTTGATTCTCCAAAACCCCGACGGCACTTGAAGTTTTCACTAAACATTCAACGTTGTCCACTTAAAACACAAGACAACACTTTATAAAAAGAAAAACAAAACATTTTAAAGTTTATAAACACTCAATAATAATAATATATATCATAAACTAATCTTAACATAAATTACATAAATAGTAAAAACTTACTGAAGATGAATTGCTACAACAATTTAATAGGAAGGCGGATTCATGGCTTTACTTGAAAACGTAAACACCACACACACTAATTAGGCTAATTCGGCCATCATCAAAACACTAACCGTTCGCGAAAATTTCGTCGCACAGCATCGCACTGCACAACCAAAAATTGCGTACGCGGAGAACAGTTATCAAACAAAATAACACCACAAATTGTACCGAGTTGTTGGGAAAATAATTACAATTAAATTTATCATATTTTTTTTCATTTTCCCATTTCTTTTTTTTCTTTGTTTTTTGTTTTTTTTTTTTTGCACTCGAATATCACTTTCGCGAAACAATAACAAACAATCGATGCATATAAATATATACACACGCACGTATATATGATTGTGTACTCGCGCCGATGTACACAATTTAAAACGAAATCGAAGACAAGATAAATAAATAAAAACATTTACCTTTTTAATACCACTCTAACAAAAAAAAAGAGGGAAAACAAAACAAAACCGAACAACACGACGCGAATTGACCTAGTTTTGGTCAATGATCAAAACAAACTATTGCACAAGGCGAATTACTCACATTTTATCTCCCTTTGTTGCTCGTTTGTTATATCGTCGTCCTTGTCATCTAAAAGTAATGTTTCAAATTATTAATTTACACGATTTTGTCTCATTTACATGTAAGTAGTCAACACACTCGCACTCACACAACACACAACTTATATGTCAAAAGAGGTACAACAAAAAAGTTTCTTAATTGTCACTATTCGAGTGACGGAATAATTGAATAATACTGGATGATACTGATGATACTGAATACATGATTTCATAATTGGTTTAATGAAACCATTCGCTCTGAGTCACCTCTAGAGCGGCACATACCATGCATAGGTAGAGTTAAACTTTCCAAATATAAATTCCTTCGATTTTGCAACCACAGTTTCTAATGCCAATTTTTGCAATGAATTCTGAACTTCACTTAACGCATAAAATAAAAATTTAGGTTGACCCATAATCGACCTACTGAAACCACTATTGCCAAAACGATTCGCAAATTTGAGTTTTAGTTTACAATAGTGGAGGATACTCGACCGGTTAGACCACATCCAGCACGTAGTGAAGAGAGTGTACGCGAAGACCGTGACGAATCGATCCGTCGTCGTTCTCAACAGCTTGGCTTGGCGTATTCGACAAATTGGCGTATTTTACGTGAAGATCTCGGCCTAACAGCGTAAAAAATTCAACTTGTGCAAGAATTGAAGCCAGGCGACTTGAATTTGCGTCATATTTTCAGTGAATGGGCTCTGGGAAAGTTCAATGAAAATCCGGTTCCTTATCGTGAAATTTTGTTAAGTGATGAAGCTCATTTCTGGCTCAATGGATACGTCAATAAACAAAATTGCTGTATTTGGGCTGATGATCAACCCATAGGATACCAAAAGCTACTATAACATCCATTAAAAATAACGGTATGGTGTGGTTTATAGGCTGGTGGAATCATTGGTTCATATTTCTTCAAATCACGATAAATCACCCTTTATAAATAAAAAATGAAGACGCAAAATGCAAATAATTTAGAAATAATTTCAAGGTAAATCAGCATGAATCAACATAATAATTCTCGTAGTCGTAGCCGTGGCCATAGGTCGCAATCTTACAAATCACCTTCGTCGTCCATCAGTGCTCAAAATTGTAAGGAATGCTCCGACCCTGACAGCATGACATAGAAGATAAGGATTTTCACTTTCGTAGCTGTATGTCTAAGCAACAAGCAGAGCAGAACCCGAAAGCCCGTAAAAATAACTACTAGTGCGATAATGTCTTTTCACATGCCGGTGGAGCACTATTCGCAATTGCCAACACCAACTTAAATGCTTTAAAACCATAAAAATCGAATCGCCGCTGAAATTCGTTAAGCGGTAAGACGTCTAACGCATCCAAATCACCTGGTGCTAAAAGAATGGAAATGCAATTAAGGGGATTGAAAGAGGAACGTAAGCTTCAAGAGCAATGTGATCGAGTCAAAAGAACAGCTGACGTTTTCTGGGAGATCAGACGAGTGGTCCCTCTTTATAAGCTGGTGGAGAAATTCTTCAGCAAGCTGTGGCTTTACCCAGTATGAAAACATGCTTCGCCTTCAACGATGCCTGAAAGGGGAGGATGGAAGCCAGTGGACTGTGCGCTTATCTTAATAATCCTTACCTGCTATAAGAGCTAGTAGAGAAGTTTCCAGTAAAAATTATATTAAATTGGGGAATGTACAAGCAGGCGTCTTTCGTCGATTTATCCGTGTTTAGCGACTCTCTTTCTCAAGTAGCGAGTGCCGCGTCGGAGGTCACGTTCAAAGTCGCCCTGTCGGAACCAAGGACAAAAAAAAACGTAAGCAATCATAGCTTTGCACGAAAAAACAAGAACTCAAGTTGAAAATAAGTGCTATGCGTGTGAGCGCAATTGCACAGTGCTTGCTTCATGCAGTTTTCAAAGATGTCTTTACAAGAAAGATGGAACCTAGTCAAACGTCTACATATTTGTCGAACGTGCTTACGCCGACATGAAAGTCGTCGCTGTCTCTCGTGGCAATTGTGCGGGATTGATGGATGTACCTACCGGCACAGCTCGCTTTTGCATAGCAATGCGGCACTGCCGAGCGCAAGGCACAATTTCACACACGAACATAGGACAACCAACTACAAGAAGAGATCTGTACGGTGGTGGATTTTACAGTGGTATAATTCATTATCCAGATGCAGCATTTACACTTTTGTTCCCGTAAGCGTACACTACAACATAAATTCATTAGATACTTTCAAACATGTTGGAATGCTCACTTATAAGCGCGAAAACAAGAGTGGCTTCAATCAAAACTCTTTCCATACCGCGATTGGAACTGGAAGCGGCTGTTCTTGAAGTCAGATTTGTTAAGTTCATTCAAGGCAGTTACTCTATACATTTTGGCAGAGTATTCTTTTGGACAGACTCCTAAGTAGTCTTAAGATGGATAAAGTGCAGTAACAAGAAATACAAAAGCTTTGTGGCAGTACGAATTGGTGAGATACTTGAGAACACGGATGAGAGTATTTGGAAATGGGTTCCTAGTAAAGACAACGTGGCAGATGACGCTTCTAAATATAAGTAAATATAAGACCAACTGTGACTTCAGCTCTATGGGAATATGTTTTACGGGACCGAGATTTTTGCGTCAAAGTCCTCCAAGTTGGCCCAAGGATGACATTGATACTCAAACATGGGACATAGGCACTTTTTGTGAAACAAACATTTTTTGGCGTACGAGGAAGCCAACACAATTGTCTACGAGGGTCGATATTAGACGAGAAAAAAGCAGCCGCATGTTACCTATAAAAGCTCTGTCAAATCGAGAGCTATCCGCAGGAATAACATCAACAAGTTCAGTCCTCTCTATCGTTCGCTATCCCCGTATTTAGATGAAAGTGGGATTATTCAATTAAGAGGACGTGCCGATGCGATAGAAAGCGTAGCCATAGTTACGAAAATACCTATCATTCTTCCAAGAGACCACCATATAACTTGCCTAATTTTTTATGAATATCATATAAAATTTCTTCATCTATTCAATGAGACCGTGGAATATGACATTCCAAGTCTTAGACGTGTTTTGAAGAAAGTTCAAGGAAACTGTCAACACTGTAATAATAAACGGGCTGAGCCACTGCCTGCACTAATTGGACAACTTTATGTGAAAGTTGGAAGACGCAAAGAAAAGAGATGGGGAATGCTACTTACCTGCCTGATGGTACGAGCGATCCACATAGATATTGTTCATTATCTCACTATTGACTCCCCCATAAAGGGCTTTAAGAGATTTGTTTCGAGAAGAGGAATACCTAAAGAAGTGTATTCCGACAATAGAATTAACTTTCGCGGAGCAAGTAGTAACTAAGCCTAGCCATATGAGATTTAAACAAAAATGCACTTGCACGAGAATTCGAAGTGCAATTAAAGTCGAATTTTATTCCACCATCAGCGCCTCACATGAGTGGCAGTTGGGAACGCATGGTGCGATCCGTTAAACAAACAATTGCAGAAATAACACTAACTCAAAATCCTAGCGACGAATTGTTACTGAGCACGATGGCCGAGGCGGACAGTATTGTGAATTCGCGGCTTCTTACGTATATGCCAATCGATTGTGAGAATAATGAGGCAATTACCCCTTATCATTTGTAAATCGGTTCTTCTAACCGAGAATGCCTGAGCAAGGAATCGGTAGATGATAGCCACGCAGTTAGAAGAAGTTGGCTCGCTGCCGAAAAGTACGCCGAAGCCTTTTAGCGTAGATGACTGCAAGAATATCTACCAATCCTGAATCGGCGCACAAAATGGTTCACGCTACAAAAATCATTTAAGGAGGAAGACATAGTTCTTATTGTTGATCAAGGAAACCTTAAAAACACGTGACCTAGAGGGAAGGTGCTTAAAGTACTATCAGGAAAAGATGCAATAACTCGCAGTGCAGTTGTTCAAACTCAAGGGGGTATATATATATGACCGGCAATTAAGCTAGCGGTGCTTGATGTCTACAAGTTCCAAGAAAGTGGTAACAGAAGCCCCTCATCCAGTTACCAGGGGGGTATAGCCGAAAAATATTTGACGAAACCAAGTGTCAAACATCCCGCCAATTGACTTTTTTGGCGGCTTCCTTCAATAGCTTCCTTATTTCTTTTTCAACCTGGATGTGCCTTATCGCCCTTACACCAAATTTATATTTGACAAAAATATTAACTTAAATATAGATTTATTTTCCTAAATAAAAAAATACCTACTAGTAGTATCATAAGATTTAAAATAAACCGTAAACTAAATGTAAGTTTCTAAGCTAACATAATTGAAATGGGTAATAGTAAAAAGAATATCCTTTACAGGTATATTAAAGAGCTAGTTTTAAGCAGCTCTTAAATTTCAGAAACTCATCAGAAAAATCAACAGCAGCAAAACTCGGCTAATAATACCCCGAAGAAAACGCCTTCTCATTAGCAGCAAGAGTGTAACCAACAGCAGCAGAATTCAGCTGACAGTCAGCAAAAGAAAACGAAATCTAATCAGCAGCAAGAGTGCAGTCAACAGCAATCAATCAGCAATGGTGAAACCTTTAATGGGGTAAGCGTTTTAAAGATAAGAATATTATAAGTGTCGATCCTTCATCTGTCACATCTGCTAATACAGCCGTAGGTAGCAAAAATAGAAATAGTCATGTCTATTTGGCTACAGCGATTGTCAACGTCGTCTCTTCTAATGGGTCACGTATTCAATGTCGTGCACTATTAGACTCTGGGCTCACAATTAAATTTTATAACGTCAAATCTTGCACACGAGTTAGGTCATAAAAAACGTCGTATGAACACTCCAATTAGTGGTATATTTGGGGGTAAGAAGTGCAAAGGCGAGTTTGTCACTAATATAACAATTGGATCAAGTAAATCATCGTATAGGTCCAGGTTTGAGGCCTTCATCATGCTCCAAATCAGTAAATAACAGTCTAAACACGGAACAGATACAACGCTTTGGAGGCTACCGCCGCATGCACAACTTGCGGATCCTACATACTCTTCAGCACAAAATATTGATAAGCTGCTAAGAGCAGAAATATTTTTTAATCTTCGCATACCAGGGGATAAAAGATCTCAGATGACCTTCCAGCATTGTGCATTTCCAAATTGGGATGGACTGTGGCTGGAAGTGCATCAGTGATTGACACAGCAGCCCACTGCCATGTGACCACAAAACCGTCACTCACATCTTTAGATAAACTCGTGAGAAAATTTTGGGAATCACAAGATCATGATTCTATGAGCGAGAAGGAGCAAGAATGCGAAGCTCAATTTCAAGTTAACACGAAATTAAATGAGAATAATCAGTTCGTAACAAAGTTGCCGATTAGATTAGACAAAGTATATGAACAAAAATCATCGTATGAATCTCTTGATCAAATGAAGCAACAATATGAACTTTGAAAAATCATCTCAACGAACTACAAATGTCTTTAACTCAGATGCAATCCAATCGGCAATAGGATCAAGATGCCTGAAGGATGGAATAAACTGGAAGTTCATACCTCCTCGTTCTCCCCATTTTAGAGGCCTTTGGGAAGCCGAGGGTGAAGTCCGCTAAGGGATTGTTGATTCGATATTTGAAGGAAGCCTCACTTACATTCGAACAACTGCTGACGGGTGTAGATCAGATAGAAGCTATTCTAAATTCACGTTCGCTTACTCCAATGTCATCAGACCCAAATGACCTAGAGGCACTAAAACCTGGCCATTTCCTAATCGACGCATTTAACTAGATTAAATAAATTTCGTCAAATTCAACAAATACATCAGCACTTTTGGATAAGTTGATCGAAGGATTATTTACACTTAATGCAACAAAGGTTTAAATGGAAAACCCAGTACAAGCATTTAGCTCCTAGCAGTATGGTCATTATAAGAGAAGAAAATATTCCACCAACGAGATGGAAGCTAGGACGCGTATTGGAAGTTATAAAGGGTAAGGACGATTTGATTCGTGTGGCCAATATAAAACTTAGACAGGTATATACAAGCGAGCCATTCATAATATATGCCCATTTCCGATGAAAGAACCAATGAAAGATGCCGTGTTGCGAGTAACATATGCAATTCCGGAATTCTCGGGCAATCCACCTAAACCAGCAAGAATGGGGTCACACAATGCAAATCCCCCAATATTAGCAAATTACACTAAAACCAATACTGCAGACTCAACAATTAACGGCTATAAAAACGATAAATCAATTATGGGCATTGTTGATCGCAGCGACGCTGAAGACGGCGGGTCATCATAGGCTAAGTTAAATTAAGATTTTTCATAATAAACGAACGGTCCCCGTTGACCGATAGAAAATTTATAATTTTTTTTTTTCTTTCGGGTCTCAACGCGATACATAACTGGCGCAGTCGAAAATCCTCTATTCGGTGAAAAAGAGGAAGATACGTGAAAGGTCAAGATCGCAACACAGTTCGTAAGACGGAACAACGAAGTGTATTGAAGTAAAATTTACCAATACACGAAGAAACGGGTTAAAGAACTTAAAAGTGAGTGCGAAATGGCTCAACAACAAGCTTCAGTGGAACAATGTCTAATTACACTAACAGAATTGTTGGTGAGACAAAACCAGCCACAGAGTTGGAGAGCCGCAATAGAAAAAAAGATAAAATTCGTTCAACCGTTCAATGGTAAATCGGGGACGTTACCCTCGTTTGTAGAAACAATTGATCAAACTTTATTAGAATTTGGTGAACAAGCCCCACAAGTGTTTCGGGTAATTTATAACGAAAAAATAATTGGTGCCGCGAAAAATTACTTATCAAGCGATGTTCCAGCAACGTGGGATGAGTGCAAGGAGAAGCTTAAACTGCACTACCGACCAACGAAGGACCAGCTCAGTATCATAAAGGACATCAATAATATTAAGGTATTTACTATTAACCAATTATTAGATGTAGTCCAAAACATTGTTAATAATATTACTGAATGTGCTGCCTTTAGTGATCAGGGTCTAGAAATAGCTTCTTGTTTAAACAGTACACTTATTTTAAAAATCAAAGAAGTTACAGCCGTCGAGCATTAGGGCTACATTACACAAATACATAGGTCAAGATAAATATAACCTTAATATAGAAAAGAGTTATAAATCACACAACAACCAACACAAGACACCAAACTCTAAAAATCAAAAACCACAAACAAAAAGTGATAGCACGTTTAATGACAATAGTCCTCAGAGATCAGGACAATTTAGGCAAAATGGAGGAGAGCAATCAAAACCACCTCCCCATTCAAATCAAGTAAGAATCCAAAATAATTATGGTTGTAATAACAATAAGAACTCTGGACAACACAGATTAGGACAAAATAGGGAGTATCAAATGGAAGTAGATACTCTTAGTACTAAAGAGGAAGTGAATCAGATAGAAAACGAGTTTTTTATTAACTAGCCTGTATCTGTATTTTTATTGAAATAACATTAGAAAGCAATAATTTTGTAGCCTTAATTGCTACAGGTTCTACAATCAGCCTTCTAAATTCCAATAGAGTACCCAATGAGTTGTACAAGAAGATAGCAGAACATCCCATAAAAATTAATATGGTTCAAGGTCTCGTAAAAGAGAAAACAGAACAAGTAAAATCCAAGTGTCCTGAACAATTTAAAATGCCACATAATGCTAGCATGAGATGGACAAAAATAGCATTGGACAAACCATACGATTTTTTAATCGGAATGGATTGGATATCGCAACACGCTAAAATAATAGATTTGCAAAACCAAGAAATCTTATTGATGAATGATATCCGACTTCCCTTCTTATCCAAATTACTCAACGAAGTAAATACGTTAGAAGCATGTGAAGCTAGGTACATTCAGACAGATCATCTCAAAGATAAGGAAAAGCAATCCATTGAAACACTTCTTAATAAATACAAAAAACTGATATTTCGCGAAGGAGACCAGTTGACAAACATGAATACAGTGGTTCATGAAATTAACACTACTACCGATGAACAAATCAATTCTTAACTTTACAGATATCTACCAAAACATGAAGCGGAAGTTCGAAAACAAATAGATGAAATGGAAAAACAGGGCATTATTAGAAAAAGGAATAGTCGATACAGTTCACCAATTATAGTAATTCCGAAAAAAATTGATAATTCTGGAGAACAAAAGTACAGAATTGTTGTAGACTATAGAAAATTAAATCAGGTAACAGTAGATGATAAACACCCTCTTCCAAACATAGAAAGTATTTTGGATAAATTGGGCAGAGCTTAATATTTAAGCACTTTAGATTTAGCTAAGGGATATCACCGAATTCTGGTAGCAGAACGTGATATCCAAAAAACTGCTTTTGTAACACCATCAGGCCTTTATGAATATGTCAGAATGCTATTCGAACTTAAGAATGCACCTGCTACGTTTCAAAGGATGATGAATAATATTTTGCGGGAGTATATAAACAAAATTTGTGTTGTATACCTTGATGATATTTTAATATTCTCTACAAGTCTTGAAGAACATCTTAAGTCTTTAGAGAAAATATTTAAAAAATTGCAAGAACTGATAAATGTAGCTTCATGAAACAAAACACTGAATTCTTAGGACACATTTTAACTAAAGATAGGTTAAAACCAAATCCAAACAAAATCAGAGAAATCGAAAACTTGAAAATACCAAAAACTGAGAAACAACTTAAGGAATTCTTAGGTATGACAGGATACTACCGCAAGTTTATAAAACATTATTCGAAGGTAGCATAAACTATGATAAAATACCTAAAGGAAGAGGAGAAAATAAATATAAATGACCCACAATATATATCGGCATTTGAAAATCTAAAAGCCTTAATTACAGCACATCCTATTTTAAAATTCCCTGAATATGATAAACCATTTGTCTTAACAACGGGCGTCAGCAATCATGCTATTGATGCCGTTCTATCACAAAATGGGCATCCAGTCTGCTTTGTTTCAAGAACTCTAAACGATCACGAAAAAAATTATAGTGTCACAGATAAAGTATTTTTATCAATCGTTTACTCTGTTCAATATTTCCGTTCATATCTATATGGAAACACATTTAAAATAGTAACTGATCATGCACCTATTAAGTACTTATATAGCAAATACAAAGGTAAAGAATTTTCTCAGAGAAATCAGAGATGGTTATTAAAACTACAAGAGTACAATTTTACTATAGAATATCTTAAAGGTAAGGACAATAAGGTTGCAGATTTTTTAAGCAGGTTAGAAAATACACCCAAAATCAAGGAAAATAACGATACCGAATCAAACATGGAACTAACAAAACCATGCACTCAGTTGAGGAACAACAACTAGATCATATAGGTATTAAAGAGGAAATCGTTAACAAGTACAAAACACAACTTATATTAACATATAATGTTAAGAAAGAAATTGAAATTTTACATAATAGAAGGATAATATATCTGAACCCACTTGAAGAAGTAAGTAAAATCAAAGATGTTTTAATAAGATTCATAAAGAAAGGAATAATAGGAATATATTCAGAAGTTGAGGATCATCAATACAACATAGTCCAACAAGTTATTATGCAGCTATTCTCACGAGATGCAAATGTCAAATTCATTAAGTGTTCACAGACGGCTGCTGAAATCCAAACCGAGGAGGAGGTACATAAACAAATTTCCATCTATCACACAAAGGAATCAATGCACAGTGGCGTTAACGAGACGTATTACACACTTAAAGACAAAATCTATTTTCCTAAACTTCATCAACAAATTCAGTTACTAATTGGCAATTGTGAAAAATGTCAAGAAATAAAATACGATAGGAAGCCAATTAAACCAAAATTTCATATTACAGAAACTCCAACGCAGAAAAACGAAATTGTTCATCTAGATATATTTCACATTAAAAAAAAATCCTTTGTTACAATTATCGATAAACTTACTAAATTTGCTGTAGCTTATACAATTAATGACAGAAATTGGAGATGCAAAAAGGAAATTTTAATTGATCATTTTTCTAAATTTGGAAAACCCAAAAGGATTATTTCAGACAAAGAATTTAAATCAGAACAAATTATACAGTTTTTGAGAGAAAGTAACGTAGAAGTCCATTGGACTAAACCAAATAGCCATACAGGTAATTCAGACGTAGAAAGACTTCATTCTACCATGTTAGAAAAATTTGGTATACCACTAAGGACGAAATTAGTGAACAAAAATTAAGTAGTAGAGTTCAGGAAACATAAATTAAAAAAAACTAATAAACTTAATGAAAAACGAGAAAATTACACAGCACAAAGACAGGTAGGTCCGATTAAAAATTATAAACACGTTAGACATAGAGAAGAAACTAGATATAAGATCAAGAATTTAAACAATGTGCACTTAACAAATATTAAAAGACCACATAAATTTACAGGTAATACTATTGATCATCTTATTTACAATACCAATGATACATGCAACACTTCAGATAACACCAATCAATGAGCAGTCAGGGTATTTGAAAATAAAAACAGAGACAGTTCAAATCACTAACCAAACTAATATTATTCTACACCTTATAAACCCAGAAGAAATATTACGAACAACAATTATTCTAAAAACTAACCTTCGGCATATACAAATTGAAAATAAAGACATAGTTTACAAAAGATTAGAAACTTTAATAGCTAAAATTAACTCAATAATGCCTAAGAAAGCAGAAAGACAAAATAGAGGTTTTTTGAATATAGTAGGAAAGGCAGAAAAATGGCTTTTCGGAACTATGGACGATACAGACAGACAAATTATTTTCAATCATCTTGGAAACATAGAAGAAAACACACACAACGAAATTTACACAATTATTAACCAAGTCAAAATTAATCAACATTTTAATGAAATCATACATTCTTTACAAACCGTTTTACGGAATGATAGACAAAGAATACTAGACACTTATAATAAAGTAGATAGCGTTATAAATAATATTTTAAAAGAACAGTTATTCTTAGATCAGATCACTAAAATAGGTTTTATTGAAAATAAAGTCAACCAAATTCAAGATAATATTGTATCAGCTAAACATAATATAGTTCATACAAGTATTCTCACAGCACAAGAAATTAACGAATATAAAATCGATTTTTATAAACTCAAACTGTTAAAGGTAGGAGTTACCGAATACAGAAATAATTTTGTTGTTATAGCAATAAAAATTCCAAGAAATTATATATTAGTTGAAAAAATGTTAATAACTCCATTACCAAATAAAGAAAATTTTGAAATTGATAATAAAGAAGAATATATATAAAACTTAAAATTAAGCAAACACTGCATTGTAACGAAAAATTGTAAACTGATAATATTTAAATATCTAACGAGACGCAAATTTATCGTATAGATGAAACTACCATTGTAATTAAAAATGCTAATCAAAACTTACTAAAGCAAAATTGTGACGAACGAAAAATTGTACTTAATAAAAACTATCTTTTCAATTTTTACAACTGTCGAATAATATTACTTAATGAATCATTCGAAAATAAACAAGAAACCTTCCAAGATAAATATTTTTATCCCGATAATAACATTAATATTAATTTTTGCAAAACTTTGACTTTTAACGATATTGTGTCTAGTAATTTCCAAAATATTAAAGAAATAAAAGAATTAAGACTACACACAAATATATATTATAGTTTAAGCTTAAGCAATATAATAAATTTGATCATTGTGACATTTATTTTTACTTATTATTGTACTAAATCACATAAAGTAAAAATATCGGAAAATAAAATTCAGGAGAATTTTCACGCAAACCGAGGAGGAGTAACATATGCAATTCCGCAATTCTCGGTCAATCCACATAAACCAGCAAGAATTGGGTCACACAATCCAAATCCCCCAATATCAGCAAATGGCACTAAAACCAATACTGCTGACTCAACAATTAACGGCTATAAAAACGATAAATCAATTATGGGCAAGCGACCAGTACTTCGTTTATAGTCATTGTTGATCGCAGCGACGCTGAAGACCGCGGGTCATCATAGGCTAAGTTAATATAAGATTTTTCATAATAAACGAACGGTCCCCGTTGACCGATAGAAAATTTATAAATTGTTTTTTTTTCTTTCGGGTCTCAAAGCCATACATAATCATACATAACAAATACATCAGCACTTTTTAATAAGTTGATCGAAGGAATATTTGCACTTAATGCAACAAAGGTTTAAATGGAAAACCCAGTATAAGAATTTAGCTCCTAGCAGTATAGTATATATATTATATATTATAATAAATATTATAAGAAAAGAAAATATTCCACCAACGAGATGGAAGCTAGGATGCGTATTCGACGTTATAAAGGGTAAGGACGATTTGATTCGTGTGGCCAATATAAAAACTTAAACAGGTATATACAAGCGAGCCATTCATAATATATGCCCACTTCCGATGAAAGAACCAATGAAAGATGCCGTGTTGCGTGACCAAATTGAGCCAAAAAAGGATATTAGCCAACCAGAACACTTTGAAGTAGCAAAAATACTAAAGATGCCCTACTTACGATATTACAAGTTCCTTTTTTCCTACCCGCAGCATTATCACAAAGTAACAAACAGGTGAATATCAAAAAACTCGATGAATCTGGCGGTATATACTTCAAAGATATTGAAACGATTCCGGTAATAAATTCATTCTGGATCATATATTTATATTATGATTTGACAACGTAATGGCTAGAGATTAGTGCGATAACGTCAAACCTTAATCAAATGGATAAGTTTTGCACAAGAGAAATATCTTAGCACATGTATTGCAGACCAACAGTAGTTTTATTACGGCACAAACTTGAAGTTATCGAACATAAAAATGAGCTCTTACTAAGTCTTCACACACCAAGTTATTACAGGAGTAAGGTGGCAAGATCTCCTTCGATATCGTTGGCACGTTGGCGCACAGTTTATTTGATATTCTATATGAAAACGAGCAACATCCAGCTAATCTCCTGCATAAACGAAGTTCAATATCAGATTCCACGGTGAATGGTTTTAAACGTAATGCTATTGAAGTTCGCCAGCAATTTCGGGTTTTGAACAAATCTCTTACAAAAATAACAGACAGCATCCAGGAGAAATAGAAAATAGCTGAAATCAAAGAAAATTTGGTATCAGTGACCGGCTATTGATATTCAATATTGATGCTTACCAACTAAGAACGTACTCAGGATGCTCTACTTGACATCATATTAGACTTAAATCATGCTAAAATAAATTCACAATTTATCACTTCAAAACAAATGAACTCGCAGCTCCAGTTGATACGTCTTACTCTGCAACCAAGTTTGAGTTTGCCAAAGGGTTCGGCTTTGGAAATGTACAAATTGGCCATAGTCAAAGGTTATTACCTAGAAATAATTTTTTTCTACTGAATGAAATGCAGCTGTCACTATGCAAGACAGTATTGCCTAAAAATAACCGTTGCAATCATTTGAAACCTGATTCACAAACCTGTGAATTGGCATTACTACATCAGGACAAAACTGCATTATCTAACTGCTCTGTGAAAGCAACCGGCATACGAGATCGTTGGATCGCTCTGAAGGAGTTTAAAGGTTTTTTTTTTATAATACCGCGCACGCACCAAGGGAATATCAATACCCTTATACTGGCTTTTCTCCAGGGCGAGGGCGAGTGGTGTAGTAGTTTGAAAGTCAGGTGTGTTTGGTTTCGATATTTTTTCCAGAGGTGGTTGTCAAACTGGACGGGGCGAACTAGTGCATCCTCAACAAGTGGGTCTTAGTACGTGCTTGTTGTTAGTTCGTTGTATTTAGCCCAGTCAGCAATTACTCCAACATCAGTGTTATACCTTCATTTCAGAGTTGACGCCGAAGGGATTTACATATAACTACATACAAATTCTATAAAAAGACTTTTTCAAAGAATTGCCTCGCTCGGGATTCGAACCCGCGACTCTCTGCTTGAGGAGTCTGTGCATATACCACTACACCACGGCCACCCCTATGGATATTTTCAACTGTGTTCATTGTTACGGGACATCTGGTTTGCATGGACAAATCAAATACAATAGAGATTACTGGAAACGGTATATTAAAGTTTAGAGAACCATGCATTTTAAAGTTACCCAACCCCATAATTAGCGGCTGAAATTTTTAAAGCAGTAATATTTCAAAGGCATTCTTTCCTAGTCTTAATGGCAACCAACGGTGGCGACATTGATATAGCTAAGTATACTAAAATTGAAAACAACACTGACGAAGTAATTGAAAGAAATCCCCAATAATGCAGGTCCAAAAATCCAAGACTACCATCATTACGGGTTAAGTTATTTTTTGCTAGCTGGCAAATAAAATAAATAAAAGTTCATTGTCTATTCAGGCAAATTTTAAAAGTTTTGTTGCTAGCTTACTTACATAGGTAGCGCTAATGTTCGAGCTGAGCCTGGGCCTCAATCCATAAGCCTCTCCAGTTAGCCCGATCCTTAGCTAACTACATCCAGGTGCGCACTCCAAGCTGGTTTAAATCCCATTTTACTTGTATGCGCCAGCTAAGGTAAGCTCTTCCTCAACCTCAACCCAACCCTCCAGGCTAAATTTGAAGAATCTGCGGGTGGGAGCAATGGTGTTGCCAGCTAACATAAGTTATATAATAAGAGTATACATTTTGCGCAGATAAATACTGACTTTTATTTCTTTTGCTTCTGGCTGAAGATCAAAAACAATTTTTTTTATTTACAAATGTATTTCTTCAAAAAGATTTTATATAGGGAAAGAATTTTATATTTTCAATGTTAATAATCACTAACTGATATATCTAACAGATTATCAAATAAGTCATCGCACCGGCTGTCCATGCTTCGTAAGTATTGAAAAGCTTCATCGATTCCATCGATATATGGTCGAAAATTACTTTCCGTTGTTGAAATTGTGTAGTATGGTTCCGTTTGCTCGACAATAACATTTGGCTGACCTTGATTTCCATAGTTTTCATTGCTGAGGTAGGAAGATATAACCACACTTTCGCTTGGTTGGGGAATTTCATCTCCCGCAAAGAGCTGTGAAATTAAAATGTCACCACGTTAAAGAACGACTGGTTGCGTAATAGATTACAGGCTTAGAGGAAAAAATCTTCAAAACTATATCAATAAAAAAATTTATATGTTACTGCTTTTGCAACACTTTAAAATATCGTTTGAAAACATTCAATAAGACATTGGGTATGTTACGAACGGTTTGACGCGGAATGCGGAGCTGAGGCCGGGTCGAGAGTGTTAAAATATTTTTGAAGGCAAATTGCATCAGCGAATAAAAACGTCATATCAATTTGTAGCTCAAACAAAAACTACTGTAGCGCCGAATTATTATTTTTATTATTTTTTTTTTTAATGTATATATTAATCTTTTTTTCGGAAAATTAGATAGAGAGGGAGAAAGATGTTTGGGCTCAGTGGTTATATTCGCTTCATGGGTGACATCTAACGTTTAATGGGGAGACTAAATTATTAGTGTAAATTAACTTGATGTTGTATTTAGGCAACCATCTCGCAAGATTTTAGTTGCCTGCACCTTAAAGCTCAGACTCGCTCTTGCATGTAAACTCAATTATTATCTAACAATTATCGATAGATTATAATACAGCTGAAGAGCTCTTCGAAATAATAAATCATTATAATTATAAATGATTTCATTGTTTAATATTCTTTTTAATGCTTCTGCCATTATAAATGTACTGACGTATACGTATCAGGAAACTAGGTGCTTCCAGAATATCGTGCATTCCAATAGCCCTTTTTTGGTCTCCTAACTAAGAGTATAATAAATAATTGTATCTTCCTGTAAATCCAGCTTTTGTTCTGGAGTCGCATCCCCAGCCTTTAGTACTATGTTAAGTAGCGCGCATAATGAGTGGGTATACTTCATCGATTATTTTGGCTGGCTACGCAAATATTCGGCCAAAATTTCCAAATGAACATTCGCCCAACATTGCCCTGAGTCGAAGAGATTATGATAGTTTTGGCATAGCTTTGTATTTTTTTTATTTTATTTTATTTGTAGCATTTCCTTTTTCTAGATGTTTGAAAGAAAAAAAAGTTTTGACATCTCTTTGGCTCATAGAGCGGCTTCAACCGTTCATGCAGTTGCTCAGGGCGCGTGTAGTCCAATAAATTCCGCTGCACCCTAATTATGGAGTATTTTTCATATTGAACAATATCGGGTATTATTCGTTATGAATTATCAAGTGCAAGTTGTGGCTAAATTATTTAGAATGAACAATCGCTTATAAATGTGTATATCGTTTTTGGGCGATTCTTCATTTTGGAAATTTGGGAGAATTCTCCTTGGTCGATTATTCGCTTAGCTATTTTAGCTGCAAAATCAATGAACCTGTTTAATTAATCTGTCAATTGCAACTTAAGTTTTCTTTGTTGTCGTTTCTATCAATGTAGCTATAATTTTTCATCTGTTGTCAGAGCTTTTGAAAATAATAAAACATTTTTTGGATGGGCCTAATAGGAAAATAGCTAAACTACGATCAAACTGTTGTACTAGTATACCGGAAATAATTAGCTATCGGCAGTTTTGAATCAAGGGCGAGGAGTGTTGGATGAAAATAGAAAGGTGGAGCAGAGGTGGGTCTTTTCGAAGGAAAGGTACTTCGTTACATAAAATAACAAATCATGGATGTGGGGAGAGTAAATGTAAAAGCAGACGTAGTTTCGAACTCTGTGGAGTATACTAAGATGTTGATGCTGAGATATTAATCACCGGATTTAGAAAGCCTGGTGTAACAAAGATGTGAGCCTACGATTCCCGGATGATCAGGCCGAGATTTTTGGCGGATAGGGGCTTTAAAGTTGATTTAAATATATATATACAAATCCTGCAGCTTTAGCGGATTCCGGAAAAGATTGCTCGAAAACAAACCACAATGCATGGATAATGCTCATCAATGTTGGCAATACAATATTTGTGGTAATTCATATGTATTTGTATTATTCTAATTGTTATATTCAATATTTGCTATAAATTAAAAAGTACAAATATTAGTTTTGATCAATAAAATACCTACATTCATTTGTTGTTGAGATTCACTCATGTTAAGACTGGGTATTGCTATATCTGCAGCTGTGGAATTTACAATGATTGTGCCCAATTGATATTCTGCTCCTACAGAAAAATTGGAAGAGGTCACCACTTTTCCGCAGCCGGTAACATCAGCTATAAAAACATCTTGCAGCTGAATTGGATTGCTTGTATCATAGTGGCGTAAGCGGTTATCGTTTACGGATGAATTCGACGTTAGAAATTCTAAATTAATAGAATTATCCTGAGATTCTTTCGCAATAATAATATTTTGCTGTACATCAAGTTCATCTAGTACAAATTCTTCTTCTGTTTGATTTAATTGCATTTTGATGTCTTTAATATCATGCGAGGCATGAGCTCCCTTAATTTTTCTTCGGTCGTTGTCATCATTTAATGAACGATTTTTATAGGTCTTGCGATTTCGAATTCGCTTGCGATCGCATTTTTTTGGATCAATGCCAAGTTCCCAATAGCCCCCTTTCCCCTTCTCATATTTGCTACGATCTATTTTTCGAAAACAGTGATGTAGGGACAAATTGTGTCTGATAGAGTTCTGAAAGATAACAATTCGTTTCAATTGATGTCTTTTAGTGCATTCAGATACATCCAAGTATATATACATAAATTATGCACATTACTTACGTTCCATTTTTTTCGAACACGAAAATATGCAAACTTTGATTCAATCCATGAACATATTTGTTGTAGTGTCATTCGGCCATGCTCGATCATCGCCATACCAATAATGTGAGAATAATTAAAGGGAGGTTTTTCGCCTGTATCTGTTTGATACACGTCTGATCCTAAATCATATTGTGCCATGTCCCTAAGCAAGCAAAAGAAAATATGGTGTGTAGAAAGAAACTATAATCCAAATATTAATACTCAATGATGAGTACCAACTTTTTGACTTTGTCCAGAAATGTTTCATATCGTTCCATGGGTGAGGGCCTCTTTGATTGGATATTAATATTTTCCTCGTTCGACTTACCAAATGGCCGGTTTCCGTGTTTTTCATGGCACTTGCGATCATGACTATCGTCATTTATAATTGGCTGAACTGAATCTGGCCAAGTCAACGATTGATTTCGAAGTTCGGTAAGCCAGGTTAAGTTTGTGAGCTCCTGCTCAGACTCGTCGCCACAGCTTGATGCCACATCGCTTACCATATTATGCCCTGACAGCGAACACTCCATCGAATTTTCTGAAAGAATGGATGGAATGGGGCCTAAAAGTTAAAAAGGTTTGAGAATTAACATAATCAAATACCCAACATTTGAAGTGGCAGTATTTTTTACTTTTCGGATTAGCTGCATTGTTGTTACTATTGTTACTGCAGTTTGTATTTGGTTGTGGAATGTTAAAATAGTTGAAAACATATTTGACGTTGTTTTCCTGAAGAGTCTGTTGCTCCTGGCTTATTGTTGACATAGCTTAATTAATTACGGCTAAATATAAGAAAAAATACATATTAGAAAATAACAAAAAAGCGCACATATAAATTGCATTTTTCGGAATCACAAATCTAATGAGTTGAAGGAAAGGAGGACAACTTTAAAAAAAGGCATCCTCCAGCTGTGCCGTTTGTACATATGCATATATGATATTTCTTATTTAAAAGAAAAAGTTTCTTTGTTTTATATTATAACAAACTTTCAACATTTAAACAAATTCGATATATTCATGATCAGTTACACAGATGAATATTAATTTATTGTTATTTTACTATGCTTTCAACATTCCCCATAAGATATATGTATTTGTACAAGTATATGTCCATTGAAGCACAACTTACGCCAAATATTTTTAATTACAATTTTTTTTAATAATTTAAGTGAGTGGGAATCAAAACATAGTGGTCGTCCTTTTACAATTTATTAATATTAAATAAAATCTATTCAAAGATCTTTTGTCTGATAAACATAGTTTTCGAGAAATATAGAAAAAATTAAGTTGATGGATTTTATTTAACGTTTTCGATATTTGAACGTGCGTGTGTTATATTATTTAAAAATAGATTGTCTAAGAGACAGACAAAGAGACACAGTATTTCAACCAATATTTAACCGCTATCATATTAGAAATTTGATCCTATTTTTGTTAACACTACTATCCCTCTTGATGCAACGACGGCTTAGTCTTGTGGTCTAAATATTTTAAATATTAAATATTACAGCAAACTCGAAATTAACAGGATCCAAATTTATACCTACTCGTAGATATATTGGTATAAGATTTTAGTTTATATTTGTTATATATATACGTAAATTTACACTAAGCCTCTGCTATTCTGAGTAATAGCACAGTAAAATTCTTCTTCATATAAACATAAGAATTCTTGTTTTGCTACTAGTAAACTACTTTGTTTATAAATTACACAATATACCATATTGCTGACGCTTCGTATTCGTATTTTCCAAAGAGATATTTAAGAAAACCTAAATACACAATAATAAAATAGTAACGTTGCGCCAATGGGCGTTGCCAAAATAGTAATGAGAATGCAAAATATTTAGTCGCGATTCTGTAAAATATGACATAAGTTTTGTTTCATAGAGCGAATATTGGGTAGAAAAAACATCTGCATAATCATATATGTTTCATAGAACATAGAGATTTAGTTGCTCTATTTAAGTCAAAATATTTAAATAAAATGTGAAAACGTACATTAATCAAATTCAATTTTTTTCTATTCTATTCACACTCTAAACTTTTCAAATGTTTCACTGAATTATATTGTTCTACCTTGTTAAAAAAGTTTACAAGCTCTAAATATATATGTATATAAATATACAGATCTTTGTAAGTAATTTTTAGAAACATTATGTTTTGTAATATTTGAGATGTCTATTTGGCTTTATGATTCTAATAAAACTGTATTCTTTCTTTTCTTTTTTTTTTGTTGTTGGAAAAAAACTAGATTTTTTTATACTTTTTTTACGTCTTTACATCAATTTATCAAAAGCGAGTTCATTACACAACTCTCACCGGTTTTTTGAATAAATTTTTTTTTTGGAAATAAGTTAACAATCCAAAAATGTGACAAATATTTATTTTATTGACTTTTTTTTTCTCTTTCCAAAAAGCATGTATTTATTAATTATAATGGGATTAAAAATTAGTTTATATATTCATTGAATCATTTAAATTTTCATCAAGGTTTAAGATTTTTATAAGTTTTCTAAAAATTACGTTGTAGAATATTGTTAAAATGTAATTTCCTTTTTCTTAGAAAATTTTTCGTTCTGTAGGTCATGTTTTAAAAGACAAAGAATTTTCTCCCATATGCACCGAACACTAATATTTTAATTATGAAACCGTTATATAATGTACGAGAGAAATTGTGGAAATCCAAAACGCACACCCGATCTTAGTGAATCCTTCGCGACACCTTATTTTGTTCCTTCCCTCTGTTAGGGACGTTTTTTAATGTGTGCATAAAATAAAATAAAAAATTATTATTTGTTAGCTCTGTAAGTTAAAAAGGGATAACTTTTCTGTTCAAAAGTACATTTTAGTACTAAAGTAAATATAAATGTATACATTCTTACATAAATAATTCTGTAGATGTATATTCAAATAAATTGCCCCTCAAATGGTTTTCCCATAGTTCACAGCTACATACATATATACAAAGGGGTCATAGTTTACAGGTGAAACACAAGTGAAACAAGTGGAAGGGACGTCAAGTTAATATGCCCAACAAGAGTCTTTATTTTTTTTTTTCTACCCTATGCGTTGGTCAGTAGTTGATTTTTTTTTTTAACAAATCACCCCTTCTAATTGTGTACAGATAGGGTATATGAAATTTTTTGGGAACAGAGTACTTTTCAGTTTTCTTTGAATTCTTCATTCGCTTTATTTTGTATTAACGAATTTAGTTTCTTCGAATTTTAAAAATTATTTAATATAAGTATATACGATAATGTATTTTTTTGAGCATTTAGAAATATTCTCTTTATTTATCTCAATATCCATATTTCATTTTATCTTTTAAAAGTTTAGCTATAGTTTTTAAGTTTCAACAAAAACGGAAGTGTTTTTTTTTTTTTTAACTAGTTCAAATAATTAGTATAATTAGTATAAAACATTTTGTTTTGGTTTTGGAAAAGTTGGAGAGGGTTCGTGGAGAATTAATTAAAAAAATACGTAAAATTACTCTATAAAATATTTTTTTTACTGTTAGGAGTATACGATGTGTATTTAAAATTATTTATTTGAAGTACTTACCGAAATTTACCCTATAAAAAATCTATCTTTACTAACATTTACTTTGTTATAAATGTACCAATTTTCCAACATTTGGAAAGTTTACCGTTAAGCGTTTTTTTTTTTTTAGTTTCAATAATCACACGTTGATTATTGAACAGCAGGTGCACCAGTCTTGACAATGAATAAGAAAAGGACACCAGTAATTGCCATTCAAGTACAAAAAAAAAAAAAAAAAAAACATATACATTGCAGGTCCTTTGAACCACACAATGAATCGGACCACAAGAAACCACCCATGCAAAACCAACTACTACTTAAATGATCATTGCATGTATAGTGGCACTTTGCACACCGCTGTATATTACTATATTCTTTCCCACAACTGTTAAAAATATGAGTTAGGAAAGGACCTTCTTTCCGATTGGTGGACTGTAAACACTGGACACAAGTGATTTTATGAATGGATAGAGGGTAATCAGATGTGGGAACAACATTTTTAAATAGCTCCGTTGATTAAGACATAAAATCAGCAGTTCCTAAAAGTGAATTTTGAAAAAAGAACCATTACTCAAATTCTCGTTCTTTAAAAAGTTGTTTTATTTATTTTCTTTAAAGTTTTAATTATCTATAGTATGGCTAAGATACATTTTCTTCGTATTTTTATTTCTTTTTGTTTATACATATGAACTCTATTTTCTTCTCAACAAAAGAATAACCCTAATGGAAACACATTTGATTAAATTTACTTGGCACAGGAAAAATGTAGTAAGAAACGCTCCTAAATTATAAATAAGTTTCCTTACCGTATATCCTCAACCTTCTTAAACTAAAAAAATAAAATAAAATAATAATAAATAAATAAACAAATAAATAATTAAAAAATACTCACACAAGCCCAGGTTTTCACATATTTACCCCATCTACCCTTTCAAATAAAAGTCTTAATTTTGAACAGTTTCCATTTGTTGGTTTTGCAAATAAATAAATAAATACGTTAATAAATAAATAAATAACATATAAAGCAAAATAAAACATAACAATATCGTAGGTAAATAAATAAATGTTTTAGGTCTTGATTTATCATAGAAAATAAGTGGTTCTTATCCTTAATTTGAACCATTAGCTGACCTTTTTTTTATTTTTAAATTCGATGATTTCAATACGATACAATTTCGATATTAACTAAATAAATTCTTCTACTAAATTTAAAATTACTCGTATTTAGAGATTTCGGATGAGTTTTGTATTCGGTTTATTTTTGTTTGGTATGTCGATTTTATCAGACTGTCATATTGCTCCCAGTATATGATTATGTGTGTATTTACCTTCTTTTTTTTTAATATAAAATATTTTAATAGTTATTGATGATATTATACATTCTTAAGTCTATTTATTTTGTAGGCACTGTTTTGTGATTATTGTTGTTCTACTCATAGCTCGAAAAAGCTAAAATGAGTCGAATCCTGATACGTCGCTGTCCTGCGAATGCATAGCAATATATATTTTTATATAATATTTCGATATGAATTATGTAATACAACATTTAATGTGATACAATTACTTACTCTATCCGGTTTATAAAGATGTGTGTGTGGCAGTAGAAATGTTGAGCCTATATCTCGTTCAGCCATGGTGTTCGCTTCCTATTCAAATGAAAAAATTAATTTATGCTTTTGAACTTAATAAAATGTTCCCGAGGATCATATCCTATCTTACATCTAAATAGAAATCATATTTCAATATTTTCTTTTAAAAATGATGACAATTTAATCGGTGTTTTTGTTTTGTTTTTTTTGAGTTTTGTGCAAAATTAAATATACTAACATTAAAGAAATTACGTCAAATTTTGTAGCTTTACAGAGGGTTTCTAACCCTAAAATCAGGACTTTTTGACATATACTATTATCTAGATTTGCAAAATAAACTTATCTCTCGCGCCATGAAAATTGAGATCAGGAAATAACATAAAAAAACAATAATCGATGTGCCCTCGTGCATAGAGTGTAGGAGTATTTTAATTTTTATATGGTAGTTTTAAAATCATTGAGCTAGTGCTTCTATATGTCATTATCACTTTCACAGCAAGCATCGCAGGATGTTGTGTCACTTGTGTCCAGGAAACTTACGTGTGCAGCCTGAAGTGTTCCATACTGAGGGATAACAGGAAAGATGTTGACCTCTCTGAGATGTTGGGAAGCATTCGTTTTGTCTGCCATTAACCTGGAGAGCCATATTATCTCCAGTTATGGTCATATGAAAATTAATGGAATCAATAACTAAGAACGCAGGTAATCCTAATGCAAGTTCGGGTCCTAAAAAAACTCTTTTCTTAGTCTTGTCTAGCAAATTCATCGGCGATTGCATTTCCCGTTATCCCATTGTGACCTGGGACCCAAGCAAGACTCAGTGAATTGAGCCTTACTAACTCGCCTTTTAATTTCCTGATCTTTTTACCAAGTCTGTTTAATGATAAGTAGAAAAAATCGGAAAACAATTTGATGTAATAAACAACGTTATAATTATGTATATTTCGATATGTATGCGATAGTTCATTTCGTCAGGCTTGAGTGATTTTTTTTATCTGTTTGCGCATCTATCAAAAGCACCGCAAAGAGATTGGAAGAAGTGCCATTAGTGTTCGCAGCCATATTGTTTCCCTTTCCTTTACATAGTTTTATTAATATGACATAAACACATACGTATATTAGATACGAAATAATGATCGTGGCTATGCTTCCATGTGCCTTTACTTAACTTACGTCATTTCCGTTGCTTTGTGACGTCTGTCTTTCATAAACACTTCGAAGCGATTTTGTCGGGGCTTGGATTATCGTCTCATCAAACGATCTAGCTTCAGCTGTCCTATAAAAAGACAAACAAATACGATTGTATTTAGGTACATTGTATCGACGTACAGAAAATTTTAATTGATCCGACTTACAATTCATTTTGTTGAATTGTATCGAGCCACACATCCATGGAATCAATGTACCTGTTAGTTAATACAAAGAAACGTAAATATAGATTTAATTAAAACAAATTTCATGGCTATTTTGTGTGTAGGTACATACTTTTCACCCTCCTTGTATGTGTTGTACTGTAAAGGCAGATCGGTATAATTCGTTTTTCGGGAATGCGTTTCACTAATTACTTGAGGTTCTTGCCCACTTCGATTTTCATAGGATGACGATAAATTAGCTGTTAAGCTTGACATCTTCAGCGGTTGACACACAATATTACCGACTGTGGCAGAAACTTCGAAGCCCGCAGATACTAGTGCTCCCGTAGATGATGTGTGAAGAGCATCGTGAATGGAGGTACCCATTGGGATTGTTTTCGCAGAAGCACTTGGAAGACTCTGCATATGAAAAAAAAAAAAAAAAAATGCATTTATAATTGGTAATAATTATAAATAAATAAATGAATTGTTCTCTAAACCTTGTCGACAGTTGAATGAAATGCAGAAGATTTAAATTCGCTCTCCGTTGGGTTAATTTTTAACTGAACTTCATTGATGTTAGTTTTGTGATCTAATATATCCACGTGCGATGCTACTTGCGTGTTAATAGAATGATGATACTTTGCTCTAGGAATCATAACAGTCAGCGACCGATCACTTTGCTCTGCGTAATTGTGCTTGAGGTCCATTTCTGATAAAGATGACACCAACATCGATGAAGGCTGACCGCGCTTATTGTTGTTTCTAAAATTTGCTTGCTGGAACTGCTGTGGTTTTTGCTGTGTTGCTTGTTGATTGGTGTAATTTTTGTTTCGAACTCCACTTTGTTTTTTTGATTCCGTCTACAAATATACCCATTAAATGTACAATATATTCATATTCAGTTTACACTGAATTAAATTCTCACCTTTAATACATATGGCAAGGAATTTTGACTAGCCTCACTACTGGAGTCTTTAATCATTGCTCGTTTGTCGATTGTTAAATTCTTAGTTGATAGTCTGGAATTTCTCGGTGCTATAATATGTATTCCCGACATAAGTGACTGCATGTTATGGTTCTTTCTTCGCCTGTTACAAGTTACTAACATACAAAATAACAATAAAATAAATAGAATCGTTCCAACAGAAATAAGAGCTATCAAAAATATCTTCAGATTTAATTGGCATGATGCTCCCGTATACCAGTGGAAACACTCGCACACTGGCGAAATGTGTTTTTCTATTTGAAGGCACTTGCCGTGATAATGACACCTTTCACAGCCAATCATTTCTGCTGAACACAATCGACCGGGATATATAGAATTTTCAGAAAGATCTACATAGCCCTCTTGACAACTACATGTGTAGGTTCCCTGAAGGTTAAAACATCTCGAGTTTTCTGAACAGTCGTGGAATTGACTGTGGGCACATTCATCAAAATCTATTAAAATAAATTCAAAATATTATGTCCATATGCATGTAAATACATCTTTTCTTTTCACACATACCTGAGATTTCTAATGAATTAACACCGTTTTTAGTGGTAAATATTTCTGTACCTCCTAAGCTAAAATTGTTTTGCCGCAGATACTTTTTAAAAACGTCAACTAGTCGCTTTTCGTCACTATTGTCGGACAGCTGAAATTTAGAATAAACTATTTTATGAAAACCATTTGATAAAAATACATACTCGTACATCCGTCATACCTGAATGAGGAATTGTCCTAGAATTCCATTTTCTGCATTAGTCGTGTCGAATGATGTAACATGAACACCATGGTATACATCCCGAAGATCTGATTGCATAACCATGCGATCAACAGCATCATGAGTGATGCCAGCAAGCTGTTTGAAATCATCTGAATCCCGGATGCGATATTGCTCGTTAAAATGCAGAATCTGCTTGCTTACCCTATAAATTGGGATTTGCATTGCATAAGTATATGTAGCTAAAAAAAGAATAAAATTGTTAATGTGACGTTTTCATATATCATGCATAAGAAAATGACTTACGTCTACATGGTCGATCAGGGAACATACGAGCAAAACCAGGTCGACAAACACATAACATACGGCTTTCAACTTGTTGGCAGATTTCGTTGAGTGAAGCCTTACACGATGGTCTACATGATGTGGCACCAAGTTCAAAATTATTTTTTTCGCTGGATTTTGGAGGAGTTGCAATTAATACGCCACCCAGAAGTACATGGTTAACTTCATTTGTTTCAGCCTCTTCATCTCGGGTAGGTAAATCAAATATATTATTTTCATCATAATCCAATTCAACCGAGTTCATATTTTCAGTGTCATCACTGATGCTGACAATCGCATTGATATTATGAGGAGTTTCTATCATTGATGGGCTTATACTGAAAACACCGCCTGGATTATTTTTATCAGTCATAACCACAAAAATACTGTTATTGTCGAGGTTCTTAGTTACATTTGACAGAAGAGTTGAACTTCCCAAGTTATCATTTATTGAGGGAGGCGGTGATTGTTCACCCGACAGATTGTCCATTAAAACGTCACTAATAATTTCAACAGTCGGTTGAATATTAGCACTTGGTTGATAATCTGTGTGAACAATTTGTATGGCAGTTTTTGCATTTGGATGACTTTCGACAACTCTACTGGGTTGTAGAAGAGTGTGCGTCTTGGTTACAGTATCTATGAGAGTTGAAGTTGTTGTTTTTGTAAGGGTAAACGTTTGAGTTGACTGGATTCCGAGACTTGTAAGAACACTTGTTTTAGTTGTAGTAACAGTTAAAATTTGAGTATTTGTAACATATTTGGTAGGAATAATAATTCGAGTCTTGTTTCGCGCTCTGATATAGATGCGGTTTTGCTGTGGATGAGCTAGAGATTGCTGCGTTTGATAACCGCCCCCAATAACTGGGCGTTCTTGAATAATTGTTGTTGCATCTGATCGGTTTCCAACAATTTTTATTGAGGGTTGTAAGTTATAGTTTACTTCGGACCCTTCGATTAAAATTTCACCGGGAATAGTTTGATTTAGTAAAAACATTTCATATGAATCTCCATTTATGTTCTTCTGTGCAGCTTTTGATGGCTTGCGAAAATTTTTTGTAGCACTTGAAGCCTCCTGAATATCTGCACTTAGATTGGATGAAATTTCTAAATCCACGGAGAAGTCTGGTGCTGTTGTATTTTCGTTTAGGGTTTTTGGAATATTCATTCGCGTTGGTTTCAAATGTGACATCGATGCATTTCCAGATGGAATGTTTAAATCTAACTGAGTGATGGGAATTTCTTGTGATGTATTTAATAAGGAAATTGAAGTTTGATGAGAAGTAGGCGGATAAATTTTTTTTGGTATTGTAGTGGAATTTGATGCTATTTTTGTTAAAGCTGTTGGTATTAGTCTAGGTCGTAATGTGCCTGGCGTATACTTTGAACGAGATGGAGCCTTTGATGGGGGAATTTTCTGCGAGTGAGGGGTTGTATATAAAGCAGGTATAGATGGATTGCGATTTCTTATCGGTGCACTGGACGTCTTCTCTGCCGGTGGCTGTTTGGATGTTGTATGTGATGACACTGGTTTTGTTGGTGGTGGGGGTGGACTTAGGCCCATAACATTCTCTGTTTTTGGCAACATTGAAATTGGGGGTGGTTTCATATTTATGGAAGGCTCTGAAATCAACGTATATAAATTTGTTCGATCTGGTTTTGTTGTTTTAAAGTCGGATGCATAAAGATTCTCTTTGATTGTAGTACTTTCGTTTGTGGCTATGTTGATAAAATCGAAATTTTGTGGATTTATACTTTCGTGATAGTCAAAGATTTCAGCTGATTCCTTGACCTGAGTATAATTGGTTTGATTTTTATTTAAAAGATTAACAATCTCAACCTCGTTTAGGTTTAACTGTGAATTAGATTTTACTGGTCGTAGTAAAGTTGTGCTCACCGATGTTGGTTTTGGCCAGTTAGGTGCTTTTGTATATTTCGAATTAAATGGGGCTTCAGTTTGTGTATTGCTATCTTTTATTCGGGTAGGATCTTCTTTGACATTTACCGGAATAGACAGATGAATCAAGTTTGTCTGATTTCCATCTTTGTCTTGACGGAATTTGAAACTTTCACCTGAACTAATGAAGATTTTTTGGTTATTTTGGTTATTTATTCTAAGTGGCGGTCTGATGATTGGCTTAGTTTTTGTAAATGGCTTCCCTAAAATTGGAGAACTTAAAATACTTGGTTTGTAAAGTGGCAGATCCGGTGGGAGTCCTAGTTGAGAGATTTCACTCATATTATTTACTGCTTTTACACTGGCTGGATCTAAAAATGATTCTACGCCGAGTATGAATGGTTTCTTATCAAATGTGACATTAGGATGTGTAGGCTCTTGTTGTTTTGTGCTTAAGTTTGATATTGGTGTTGGTTTTGTACTTGCTGATACACTTGTATTTGGCTTGTTTTCAGACTTTGATGCAATTTCTGATTTGTTTGAATCTATTTCAACGAACGGTATTGATTCGTTACGTACTGATTTATTTTGTGACGGTATTTCAATACTGAAAGACGATGAAGTTTTCTGATCGTTTCCATTTTGCAAATCCTTGGTTGGTTCATTGACCTCGTCATCATCACCTTGTTGAATACTATCCAGTTGCCAATACTTGTCTCCTAGTTTAGATGCTGGTGCCTGCGAGAAGTCCCCAGACAAATCATCTTCTCCGTCATTTTGCGACCCATAGAAGAGATTGGAAAGTGGCGCAGGATCAAAAGATGGTTTTGTATAAGAACCATCGATACTAACCGGCCGCTTTGAGGGGGTAACATTTTTAAACACATGAAGATATTCAACCTGCTGTGGTTCCTTGTAGCTAGTTGGTCGGGAATTATGTACTTCTTTTATCTGATGACTTGAAACGACATGATTAGTTTTTTCCAATGGAATTATTTGCGGTGTTAATTTTACTTTGTTAGATATTCCGACAAATTGTGCAACGGAATTTTCTTTTGATACAGATATTGGTCGATGCAAATTCCCAAAGTGATTGAAAAGCTGCTCATTGTACATGGGTCTATGTTTCATATCTGTAGAAGTGTGCAGATATAATTGAGGTTTTTGTTGGGAAGTGCTTTTATTTGTTTTTGTGAAAGAAGCGAGTTCTAAGCTTGGAAATGTGTCCCCAGTAATAGATTGTGTTATGTTGCGTGAATCCAAGTCATTGAAAAATTTATCAGAAAATGTTTGTGTAATCGTATTTTGTGGAGTAAGGCTAACTTGAATTTGATTATCGGTTATAGGTATGGTTATTCGCGGCATGTTGAAATTTTTAAGGCCATCGCTGTGAATTTGTCCTCTGACAGGTGTAGAATGTGGAAAATCGGTATCTTTATTAAAGGTTATAGGTGGCACATTTATGTCGACATTGTGACTGAGAACGTTCATGTCTAAATTCACTTGTTGATTGGATGAAATAGGCTTACGGACGGGAAAAGCTGGAACTAAATTTCCTGTAATTTTTGCATCAGTATATGTGGTCGGTTCATCGTAATATTGACCATTTTTGTGAAGTTCAACAGCACTTTCAACTATCAGAATCGAAGCAGTATTATCTCGAGGAATCACTATGTTTGTAATTTGAGATGGCTGAATATCAACTAACATTGTTTTGTCTGATCCTATGACCTTTTTTATGAGGGTCTTGTAATTTGAATTTGTGCTGTCTATGCTGTTGGTGGAGGCAGTAGCACCCGTTTTAGTTTCCGTTGCTAGTCCTGGTAAATCGGTGCTATACACTTCTGGGATTTGTTTAATTTCGAGAATTTCATTGTTATGTTGCTGTGTAGAAAAATGCGGTTGATCATAATCATATGGTGCATATGGAATATAAATTGGTTTTTGTGATATTGTTTGAGGACTGTTGGTCATTGGATATACTAAATTGTAGGAACCAGGACGTTGAGAATGAACATGTGGTGGATAATGTTGCTCTTGCTGGAAACTTTGTTGGTGTATATTTTGTTTGGAAATATGTTGCGACAATTGTTGCACGTTGTACGGTTTTTGTTGTTGGTGCATATGGTTGGTTGGATAATAAAGTCTATAATTAGGATTGAAAACGTGGGGTGGCATAAGTTTTTTTATGCTCTGTTGTTGCTTTGGAAGAACTGGTGGTTTTAATGGTGGTGGCTTAAGAATTCCATCAAAATTTAGCTTTTTCTCGTAACTACTATCTAGTGGTATTGGGCTTAGACTCGTTTTGGTTTGCTTAAAATTTTGTTGCTGATGCTGAAATTTATATAAGAATGGCGTAACAGGAGGTGGTGGTAACAAAGTATTGGCTGCATCTGAGGGTTTATTATTAAAAGGTACTCTTGGTTGTATACCATTTGGTTTTCCAACTATAACATCTGAGTTAGCTGTTATTACTTCTCCTGGACTAATTGGTATTCCTCCATTTAGTAATGGTGTCTCATGTGTTGGCTTTCCTGGAACAAGCTCATGCTTTCCACGGTTTCTTTTCTCACTAAAAAACCATTCAGTTTCAGGCGGAGATATATGTAGACTCTGTGGACTTATGTATCCTGCAATCTTTACTTTATTTGTGTTTCCAAATTTAGTTTTATCGTGTAAATTCTGAACGGGAATATATATAGGTCCCTCATGCCCTTGAATATTGTCAAGTGCCGAAATATTTTTATCTGAATGCTTACTCTCAATACCTAGAGCAGATACGTTTTTCTTTACGTCATGGTTGTGACTTATGACAAAATTATTTTGAATAAGACCAGCCATAGCATTGAAAACGGGACCAAGAGCTTGCAGCCGATTAAAGTTCAAAGATCCAATTATTTGGTTAACAGATGGAAAATCGGTGGTGATTGCAGTTTTTGTGTTATTTTTTGGATAAACTGTTTCTGATTCTGGAGTAATATACTGTTCACTTATAATTTCATCGTTTTCTGAGCTAGCTACATCAGAGTCGATCGGATCTTCAACTGACAGTGCTGTTATCGAAGCAACAGAAGCTGCAGACCCCACAGTGATACTTGGTTCTATTTTTGCAGTACCCTTTACGGTGACGTTTACTTCTCTGGTATTCAATTTAGCAAATGTGGGTGTTGTCTTCAGCATATTCATCGCTGTAATTTCCAAAGACTGTCCAGCGGCAAGAGTAACTACGGTAACATAACTATTATGATTTTTTGGATTTTTTAGATTGTTTTCGAATTTAGAGAGCAGATCAGTTCCAATCATAAAACTAGGAATTGATTCTGTTATGACATTTTCGATAACTCTGGTGTGAAAATTAACAACTGTTGACGATGCAACATTGTCTTGGGTGCTCATTAATGTAGTGAAATAAGTAAAAGTGGTAAGATATGTTTTTGTCGCGTAAATATGCATGTCAGTCTTATGGGATCCTTGGAATTTTGAAATTTGATTAGATGTTGTCAATGTTGTCAACATCGTATTAGGTTGGGTTGATTTATCTAAGGTAGAAAATTCAGATGTGGTGATGGAGTCTTTCTTATTATGAAGGTATAATATTTCGCTATTTATATTTTGGGTTGTACTTTGAGTATTTCCGAAAGAACTTTCATTTCGTTTTGCATTATAATACGTATAATTTTTTGAATTTGTCACATTTGTATTTAATGTGTCAGGTCTTTTTATGGTTTGATCTTGGGAGCTTGTTTCATCTATGTCAAATGCAATATATGAGGTCATAACAGCTGTACTTCGTGGTGGAAGCGATTCAGTTATAATAACCTGAGTAAGAATGTTTGATGTGCTAATGATTTTTTTAATGTCAGAATCTTTTAACGTTTTTGTAAGTGATATTTTGCTAAAATACGTATTTGTTTCTAAGACTGGAGTAGCTTCCTCGGATGGCTGAAGGAACGAAATATAATCATCTGGACCAGTAATTGTATTAGTTAAAATATGTTGCGAGGAAACCACTAGCGGGAGGTCACCATCTAAAATAGTATTGTAGTAGGTGTAAGTTGTATGGAAGACTCCTACTGCAAGCTCCGGTGTCTAATAAAATGAGTATGTCCAAAATAAAATAAATAAATAAATAAACAAGTAAACAAAAAAAAATTGATTAGCCCAAACTAAAAATACGCACTCTTGTCAACGTGAAGCCTAATGATTCGGTTGGACTTATCTTCAAGTAGTTTCTTTCCTCTGTAGCTGTGTTAGAAACTATCTTTTCGCGACTTTCAACAGTTGTTTTACCACCTTGAAGATAAGTTGTCCTATACGTGTACGTAGTTAAACATGTTTTGGTTATAAAATGATTGGAATTTATTGGTATCGTATAATTTTCCTAAATATATTATTCATTATCAGATCTAAGATATTTTAAATAATATTTATTTTATTATAGATACCTGAACATTTGATGGCATCACTAAGATCATTTGATCCTTTAATGTACTTGGTGCCAAAGTTATTGGCTTGTGTGATAGGCTTGGAAGTATTCTGAGTGCATTGGACTTGTGGGCTCCTTTTCCACTTTTATCTCCAGCTATGATTACTTCGACGCCATTGGACATAACGCGCGTCGCTAAATTATATCTGGCCTCCTCAGCAGTTCCAGTTACATCAACTGTGCTCTCCTCATTATAATCGGAATACTTTCTCTCATTTTTGATTGGTGGACCAATGTCAAATGAACCAAAGTGAAAAAACCGACCACTATCAGTAGGTTCTGGCTTGCTATTTGGCAAAAAATGTATGCTAGGAGTTTCATGCTGACTGTCAAATATTGCTTTCAAATTATGTGTGTTTTGTTGTTGAAGTTGATGGCGATTTGTGTTTATATCGGGTTCTGTACGCATTGTGAATATATATATATATATGTTTATGTATATATGTATATATAGGATCAGTTTATGATTGATGTGTTATTGACTTTTAAAAGTTTTAGACCTCCAAGCATCCTTTTTTATATATAGTACATATGTATGCGCTAGTATTAGGCTTATTTCTACGAAATGTAAATTCTAAAAGAACAACTCAATATATTCAGCTAAAGTTATAGTTGGAAATTTCACCATCTAATCCTTTTTATATATACAAGCCAGCATATATATATATATATATATATATATATATGTTTATGTACAAAGATGTGTATTTACATACCTAAGCTTAACTTTAATCGACTGAAAAAAACTCTGGTTTCTGAAACAAATTCCTTTACAGCATATCTATGAATTTTTTTTAAAATATGTTATACAATTAATCAGCTAAAAACAATACCTGCATATGAGTGATACTTTCTAATGAAGCGGTTACAGTTTCCGAACAAGAAACTCAGGAGAAGAAGGTACACTATATTCACGCAAATCGCACGGTCTTATAATACAAAATAAACAAGAGCCGAACTTAATTAAAAACTGCAGCGGTAGACACTAAACCCAGATAGATTATCATCTATGCTGGATGATTTTTAAATAATCTTGTGCGAACTACTACTACTACTTTCAAACCGCCTTCAGCCGAGGCAAAAATACAAATATTAAACAACAAAGAGGCTAGCTCTAGGCGCTTTATTTACGAGAATGGCTCCAAAAACTATAACCAAGGGGAAGAAATGTGTGTTTAGCATAAGGTACGAGGAACAAATTTGAAGAAAAATATAAGAGTAGTGCAAAAACATTGTTTGGTGTTTCAGAAGCAAAACTCCTGAAATCTATTTATATTTTAGAAGAAGTTCGTTTGTCACCAAGAAAATTGCGATGATGATGCCAAACATAGAGTTAACGTATGCATTAAGTGTATTTTATGTTAGATAAATGTCCCTTACTAATAAAGGTTTGTTATATGTACACGACAGTCGTTCGGCCAGATTTAGCATATACAAAGTCTTGGTCTTAATAACGAAATGATACAAAATATAGCGGCCTGTAGAATGATAATGGCAACGCAGATATCTAGGAGAAATATGAAACATTATAATAAGTGTTACATGTTTCAATGAATAATTAAACAAAAAGAGAAGGAAGGGGAGAATAGAAGGTATAAAACGAAATACGTATTATCCTTTTTTTTTGTATTTATTTGTCTTTTCAAAATCAGTTATGTACTCGTATGTTCGTATTTTATACGATCTTCTCTAATAGAGGTTATATAACAGTCTAAGAAGAAAGAAATTATTATTTTTTTGTCATATAAGCCGACTAAATATCTTTTAAAACAATGCATGCACTAACGTCATAAAAATTGTCTTCCCAAACATAATGCATTCTTGGTCGGCCAATCTTGTGCATAAAGAAAGATGTCGTGACTGGCTGACAAATTTATTATTAACTCTGAAATTAAGACGGTATTTCTGTTTTATGATATACACCCACTAAGGAAGGATTCCTGTCACGGTCAACACTCTTTTGACAGATTTTTTGAATTAGGTATAAGTTTCAAATTAACCGTAAAATTAACCTCCGAAGCTGAAAAAAATTTCAGTTTTAAAAAGCTCTTTGTTAATGAGGAAATTTCATATTGTACGATAAACGTTAAGCTTGTTTTTTAATTTCACTATAAATAAACCATATGTCGTATTTGTGTGGTGGGCGATAGGCGTATACCCTTACATATTTAAGGCACTATTCATGACGTAGTCGAACCTGGCTTACAGCTCGATCAGATACATGAATTTACTATCTGAGTTGAAATAGAGTGTAATTAGCTTAGTTGCACTTAGCTGAGTTGAAATTTTTGTAAGGATCTAAGTTGAAAGGATGACGTTGTTGCTTAGCCATTCCCCTATACCTGTTTCAGTTACACAAATGCAACTGATATCATTTAGCTGTTTTTGTCCTGATTGGTTACCTATTTTTTGTTGTTCTTTGGTACGTGAGTGAATTCTAGAGTCTCCTGTGCGAAAATATACATACCCTTTGCGTCCTTATTTTGCTTATTAACCTTACAAACCTCTAACAAAGTTCATATACACACAACTACCAACAATAACAAATTAATTTCATTCATTGTGATTACAGGGTGTGCTCGGAGCTAGATAGTTTTTTTTTATTCATCCAACTGTCCATTCGAATTAAAGGTAATTTTGTTTCCTCTTAACAAGTGCTTTGCATAGACTATTAATAAATCTGATATACAGATCACTGAGAATAACCGGCATCGATTAGAGACGAACACATCTATGGGTTAAAAACGACTGTTCCAAATTTTTTTTTTATAAATTGAGTTCTGCCAGTTGCCTGGTAATTCAGTCAGAAGGTAAAACCACAAAGTTGGTTTATTTTTTTAAGTTAAACATTTAAGTTTCGAAACAAACAAAGTTATTACTTTTTATTTAAAATATTTTGGTGTGATGTGGTCGGTAATTTTGGTATGGTGTGGGCGGTAATTTAGAACGGTCAAATATTGTACTTTTTTTTGCAAATACTTATGATGTACTTCTACAGATAAAAAAAATCGTACAGCATATTACATAAAAGTAGCACACAATAAGTCATACCTGTTGACTGACTGTTTATAAAAAATAAAAGAAAGTCAGATGTCTATGCGTAAAATGGTTTTTAGGTTTTATCATCATTGTGATTTTTATATATCTATTAAAATATAACAACATATTTTTTCCTTTTGGACCATTGACCATTGAAAAGAAAATGTAAAACTACTGGAAAAATCGAAAGTGCAAGTTGTGAGAAGCCGGAAAAAGAAAACAATGACCAGAATTGGCTCATAAAATTGCAACCATATTTCAAAAAAATGGACTTAACATTAAACTAGGAAGTCAAACTGCTCGGGAAAAAAATTTTGTAAATCTCTCTAGTAATTTAAATAAATATTTTGGTCAGAGAAAGGTAAAATTTTACTTATGGATTAACCAGAGTATGGACAAAAAGCGAAGAGCGCTTCAAAAAGTCGAAATGTGCAAAATATCACATCATCACATACATATTCGTACATATGTATGTTGAATTAATGGAAGAATGTTAATGATTTTTTAACAAATTGTAGGATTGAATATACATACGTACTTCAGCCAAATTAAAGTGGTAAAAAAAGCTAAACATCTTCCTAAGGTTAAAAGTTTTGTAATAGATATAAAAAATTAATTGTTAGCTTACCCATTATTACCAAGTTATTTCTGAAGTTCTTTGTAGATATCTCGAACAATATCCGCATACCACAGTAAATGCTCTTATAAGGATTTCTCATTTATAAATATATTATGCACAAATGCGGAAATATACGAGTAAATTTTGTACATTAAGAGAATTTACATATGTAGATATATATTTTAAAATTATTTTCGTATTTTTTATTCAAATCGTAAAAAAATTCATAAAGATACACATACAACTATAAAGTAAAATATAATAACTATATGTTAACAACAAAAAGAAAAGAAATAAAAAAATAAAAATAAAGAAAAAAAGTAAAACAAACACATTCAACATTTTAAACATTTTAGCAGTAAACAACTAAAAATTATTCATACAAATGCATTTGTAAAGTATACAATTTTATTTAGGTTTAATATCTATGCAAGTATGTACACTTTATTAAAAAATTCAAAAAATCCTTGGATTGAATTAAAGAAAGGAAAACAAAAAAAAGAAATCAAATATGGCAATATAATTTTTCTTTAACAAAAAAGATTCTCGTGGTATTGTGTGGGTGCACTTCTAACCAACCTGAGGCATATGTGATAGCCGCAACAGTTTGGCAAAGATGCATTACATAGTCCACTAAAAAGATTTTTTCATATATGTACAAAGTTTACCAAACTATTTTTCGTTTGTGTTTTATTCTGTATTAAACACATACATACATACATAATCTATTATAAAAAATGAATACTCATTGCTACAAAAGTATTTAAAATCCGATAACATCCCATTTATGTAGAAAAACCAGTAGTAGTAGTAAGAAGTAGTAGTACATAGTAGTAGTAAGAGTAATAAAGATTGTTGTCTTTTTAGAATTTATGGTACAAAAAGCGCTGGCTAGTATCAGCGTCGTTTCTCTGAAAATTACATACAAATTATAAGTGCTAATATTATTAATAAAGTTCACCATGTAAGAGAGAAGCCTTACCTTTAATTGAAATCCTAGGCATATTTTTGTATCTTTTGGAATCTTACCCTCTTGGTGCTTTGGTCATTAGTAACTTAGATATTAACAGAAAATTAAGCCTGATAGCGTAGAAAGAAATTTGAAATACATATACATATATATGTATGTACATACAAACACACACATACAAGACAAATCAATAGAAACGTTGACTAAGAGCTAGTCTGCTTAGAATATTACGAGTAACATATTTTAATATTCATACAATATTTACAAGCATGTCGGTAGATGTTGGTTTGCTTTTCTATTCTGTTCATTTTACGAATACTCGTAACTTACAAACTGCTGGAAAAGTTATACATTGTAGACATTACCGGTGTTGTAGTGATTGTAGTCGTGACTGCTAAGGGACCGGTAGTAAGAGTGCTTGTTGAAAGTATTAAATTTGTTCGCACAAAGGTATGAGTTGTCGTTTCAATTTTTTCTCGTACCAATGTCGACGATTGGATTTCGTGCTCATTGTTGTGAACTCGATCAACGACATACGTATAAGTCTTAGGAATGACTTTTGTTTGAACTGATAGTGATGTTTCTACGTGATTTGATGTTTTAGTTATAGTAATAACAGTTAAGTCAGTTTTATCGACTTTTGGTATTGCAGAGGTAGAAATCTTTTTGTTGTGCCGTCTGTGACCACATTTTTTTTTATATTTTTGTCCAATACGTTTGGTGGACATTGAAGGTGTTACCGTCTGTTCAACTGTAGATATGCTATATGAAATTATTAATGTTTCCATTTCTTTTTCTTTGTCATTTTCGATTTGCATTTGTGATTTTGATCTAATTTCTGGATTTGTTTCATTTTTCGCTTCAATTTGAATCGATTTTTCGGTTGTAACAGTATCATTTAAATTAGCAGAAACTCCGTTTTCAGTTGAACTTACTATTGGTTTTCTTTTGATAATAACGATACGACGCCGCTGGGGCGATGCTGGAGTTGGTACCGGTGCTGCTGGTGGTGTTGCTGCTGCTACTACTACTGTTGCTGGTGCCAATAAAATAGGTGATATTTCACTCACTCTTATGTGCTCTCCAATGGGGACACGTCTAATAAGGGTTTTTTTCACTTTTCTCCTTAACGCTATGGTCTGGTTTACAAATTTGTTGTCTCTTGTATAAATATTTGTATTTAAATCTAAGGCAGTACGTTTGTTCCTTATTCTAGTTAAACTATTCTTATTTTTTGTAGTAGCATCCACTTCATTGTCAAAGAGTAAACATTTGTTTTCTCTGCCTACTGATGTTTCCCCAAAGAGTTGATACCGCTCATCTCTATTGACCTTATAATTGAATGGGGATGGATCAATAAGGTCAATTAGACTAAAAAATATTCTGGCTCTAAGTTTGTTTCAGAATTTGCCACTTGTACGGATGGTAGCAGGCCCCCTTCTATTGAAGACTCTAAGCGCGTTCTTTTGCTAGTACTTTGTTGAGCATTATAAATTGTTGCTTTACTTCGTGATAGATTTTCTAACTGAGCTGAAGTTTTTGCATACCAAAGTCCAACATCGCCAACAATGCTCTCAAGACTTTGTGTTTCTTCCGATAAGTAGTTATTATTCAAGCTATGACTAGAGCTAAAGTCACTATTCGCAGGAAGCAAATATTCCTGAATTTCACTTCCATCAGACCTATAGAAATCTTCGTAATCAACGGAATCAGATTTAAGAACTGGGTGTGCACGACTTATTTGACGCTTGTGTAGTGATGCATCACCTCCAATTTGAACTGTAGATAGAACTGTACTAAATTCGCCTGGACGTCTACCAGATACATATAAGGTGATAACACTTGATTCAACTGACGGAACATGTGCACTCGAGTGTTTGTTGAATTTACGACCCTTCTTTCTTCCTCCACTAGATTTCCGAGTACTATGAGTGCTTTGAGAAGCCACAACAAGCTCATCCTGCGTATTTGGATAGTCTTCAATATCTTGACTATAGTCGTTGAATTTTTGAATACCGTTACTGTCTAAATCTTGAAGATTATCGGAAAGTGATAGTTGAGGTGCAATTGAATTCTGCAATGGTAGAGCTGGTTGTGCTTGCGATTGGCCTTGCAATTGTTGCTGCAGCAACAAAGGCAACAGCAGGCTATTTACTTGCTGAACTTGTTGTGCTTGCTGTGTTGGAGTAACCACGATAGTTTCTGTAAAGTATTCCGTAGCAGTAATAACATCTGATGAACTGTCGTAAATCGTTGTTAATATTTCCTTTCCATGAAAGGTTAAGGGGATAATAGTTGCCATCCCATGTGTGATAGTCGTGATATAAGTTGAAGTACGTGTAACAAAATCGGTGGTAGGGACACCTGGAGTTTGAGGTACAGCTGCTGTTGCTCCTAGTGCCAGCAATGGATTAATATTTGGCTGATTTAGCCCAATATTACCAAGTAATAGCTGAGACAGTAAAATATTAGCTAGCGGAGCATTAGCTGCTAGTTGTGCTTGCATGGTTGATACGATATTTTCAACTTGGTAAGCTGTCGAAGGTATTATATGTGCAAACGATGTTTTTCGCCCCCTTATAGTAGTTGGGGTGAATGTAACAGATGTGGTTAGAGATTCGTGAAGTATAAATTGAGTTATTTCCGTTGCACCGTTAAGGTTAACCGACGAATCTTCTCTATTCAATACTAAAGTTGAAGCGCCACTTGGACCAATAATCGAGGTATACTGATTAGGCTGCAGAACTTCCGTACTTGTTGTTGTTGTTACTATATTTTTGTACTCAGTAACTTTACCATTTACTACAGGAATAGTGATTTCAGCTGGAGATGTGTGGGTTATTGTAATAGTTCCATCAAATATTGGAACCACGGGATCAATAAAATCGTTACGGCTTCTACCCCGCACTGTTGACCTTGAGCGACTGGCAGGAGTTTTTCCCCGAGGGCTGCTATGAGACGACTCGGTTACTGTGGTTCCAAAAGTCTTCAGCCTAGGGGCCTTAGGACGTGTAGCAGCAGTTGTTGTACGTCGCGGTGTAACTCCATTCGGTAGTGGACGTCTGAAATTTGAAGATGGTCGTGATGCTATTTTCGGAGTAGTATCCCTTTCACGAAGAGTAAATTGTGCGCGATTGTTAGAATTTGGTTTTGTGGGTCTTATTGCTCGGCTATTATGCTGTGGCTTGCTGCTGCTGTGAGTAGATGTCGGCAAGGAATGGCTACGGGGTGTAAAACGTGAGGATGAACGGGATCTCACCGTACTTGGTTCTTCTTGAGGAGTTTCTTCTGTACGTTCTTCTATTGCGGGCTTTGAAGCTGACGACGGTCGACGGAAACGATTACGAAATTTGTTTCGTACATTGGAGTCAGCTTGCCGCTTGGAACGTTTCTTCGCTAATAGTTTCGAAAAGCTTTCCCTTCGTCGGCGATTGACAGCCTCTTGTTCATCCTCGTCGATTCCTTCTCCATCGTTTTCATATTCGGAAGAATCGTTTTCATCATTCTCATTATCTGGAAAATCATCGCTTATTTTTTGGTCATCTTCGACAGCTTGATTTATATTTTGAGCTCCGAAAAGCCGACGTGGAGGGAACAAATTATTCTGAGGTCTTGGTCGATTCTGTAATTGGCCTATTATTGGTCGTTGGAAAGCGCGTGGTTTTGGACGTTGAGTTGTGGTTGTTGTGCTGGTGGTTGTTTTTGGTTTTGGAGTTAGCGGATTGCGGCGTGGTGAAATTTGGTTAGTCGGGCTATTTCGTTGACCTGGTTGGAAAGATGGTCGATTTATTTGAGGCCTACGGAAACGTAGTAGTGGATTATTACTTTTTCTTAAATTTTCTGTAGTCAAATCTGTTTCCTCACCGATGTCATACCTTTGAGTTACGCCCTCTTCTTCGCTATCTGGTGACAAAGTTGTATATCCAATCGTACTTGCTGAATTTTCTATTGATAACGAATTAGATGGTCGAATTTTTAGTCTACTATTTCCTGCGTATGCGCTTGATCGAATATTTGATGATGAGCCTCTGAATGGAACCCCACTTCGACGAGAACTTTGAAAGGTGCCAAAATTGGCAGAAGATTGGATTCGTGATGATTGAAAACGGTTGCGAGATGAACCTGGGAAAATTGAAGATGAACCAACTCCCCCGAATTGGGACGATTTACTAGGGCGTCCAAAACGTTTTCCTCCCAAAAAACTGCCGCTGTTTGAAAGGGAACTAGAGAAACCTAAATTAGACTTTTTTGAGCTACTAAAACGGCCACGAGATTCAGATTTGATTGCTGGTGTTGCCGTAATAGTCGGCGTAAAGTCTGATCTAGTTATGATTGTTGCGCTACTTGGGAAAATATTTTTACGTTTGGGAGCGAATTGTGGACGATTTCTTGAAGCGAATGGCCTTATAACCGGAGTAAATGTCTTTTTTTTTGTTTGAAATGAAAGGCGAGTTTTTGGTCGACCATTCTCATCGTCTTCTTCTTCGCTTTCATCTTCACCTTCTTCGTCTTCATGGTTGTGATTAGTTTCTTCACCAGCGTCACTAATTGAACTTTCTATGGGTTTAGAGGAGGCCAGAGTTATAAATGCAGTTGGTTCCACTGGCGTGGGTGAAAGTGTTGCAGTAGCGCTGATGTCGAAAACAAAGTTAAGCACTGGAGCCGAGGTCTTCTCAATAATAAAACTGGATGTGCTTTCGATGATTTGAGCATAGCGCTGCTCTATTATTGTTCCAATTACCTTTGACTGATATACTGTGGTAGTTCGATTGAACAGTTTTGTACCGTCAATGAGACGGACCAATCCAGTTTTGTATGTGCGAGTTGTTTCACTCCCATCAGCAGTCGCTATCAGCGATTGAGCTTTCTTGACTTTATCAATATTAATAGTTGATGTACTGGATGATATTTCTGTAGACGTGCCATCAACTTCTGTGGCTACTATCTCTGTTTTAAAATACAAGGTACTGATTCCTTCGGCATCTACAATGCTCTTGTAGTCATAAAAAATTGTTCGAGGTGGATCTATAACTTTAAAAATATCCATTGTAGATTCGATTTTGCCTAAACTTTCGATGGTATTTTGTTCTTGATCAGACGGTGAGCTGTTAACAATAGAAGGTATTACTACGTTTGTGATAGTTTCAAAGCGGCTGTCTGTTATTGTTTGGTCTCCTGCATATGAAGTGGTATAATAAGTAAATGTTGTATAAAATGTTGTAGGCTGAATTTCTGAGGATAACTTTGTAATATTCTCAACAGCTGGCGAAATATCTCGTGTGAGGCTATTTAAAGAGTTGACGGTATTCAATACCGAGTAAGATGTCGGTTGGATGTTGCTTTCAATAGCGTCTGGTAACGTTGGTGTTACAACATTTGAAACAGTTTCTTCGCGACTAAGTGTCGTAATTTCTCCGTCCTTTGCAAGTTTAGTCCAGTATGTAAAAGTAGTAAAATACGTTATAGGCAATGTAGCATCGTTTAATTTAAGAGTCTTGGTGGGCTGTAATGTCTCTGTGACAACATTTGTAACAGTCTCTAAGCGGCTTACTACGTTTGCTGCATCACTGCTATACATGGTTGTATAATAAGTAAACGTTGTGTAGCTGGTCTGTAAAAGAAGTGTGGCAGATGGAATTATCTCATCTGTGTTACTCTCGGAACTGATTTGATCTTCAAGAACTCCATTCTCCAAGATTAGATGATCTCTATTCGAATTACTTGAATGCACATCGGCAACCATTTTATTGAAATCATCTCCAATGGCAACTAGTTTTTTCTCAGAAGATGACGTGCTACTAGACGAGGACTCGAGCTCTTGTACATTTTTCTTAACTAATTTGTATTGTAACTGATTATCGATTTCATTTATCTGCTTGTTTATTTCGGTTGAATCAAGTGAAGTCTCTTGTATAGTCTCATATGTTGCAGTTGGATGAATGTCAATAACAGCATTATCTTCATCTAAAACAGTTTCATCAATACTGAGACTTCTCCCTGAGTGATTAATTCCGATATCTGACGGTTTTCCAACCACATTGGTATGTACTTCTGTCCGACTCATAACTTCGGTTTCACCATCAACAAAAATAGTTGTATAATAAGTATAAGTGGTGTAAAATGTTTTAGCAATTTTGTTATCATCTAATTGAGTTGTAGGTCTTACATTATCGGAAACTTCCCGTAAAATACCATTGATTTTAGCAAGATCTGATGATTCGACAACATATTTAGGACTAGCGTCCAGACCAACTGTGGGAGCTATTTCATTAGCATGAGAAGCAGTTGGTTCAACTAATGGATTATCGATGGAACTTTTATCTTCAGCGCCGAGACTTGATGTGATGACGTTAGTAACAATTTCTTTACGGCTTGAAACGCTAGTCGTTGAGTCGTGAAAGAATGTAGTAAGATAAGTGTAGGTAGTGTATAGAGTCTTATAAATAAGCTCTATCTCTTCAACAGACTCTTGATTGTTCTCATCACTTCCATCATCTTCATCTTCTTCATCTTCATATCCTGCTCCGGACGCATCAAAGCCATCCCCTTCAGTGACACCGCTATTTTCACGAACTACCATCATTGGGGTCGTTACCTCGGGGATTTTCTCGCTAGTGAAATGCTCCTCAATGTTAGCGTCGATCACGTTCATTTGCTCTGGCTTGGATGGACGTTCAATAACAACCTCAGTATTCTGCAAGACATTTACTAATGGAGTTGATTGGATGCAATAGTGCTTAGTAGCTTGTGAAATATCAAAACTTGGCACTATATTAGTTTCAACAGAAGCCGATGTTTTATGTTCATCATTTTCATTTGCAATGAAAAATGTTGTATAATATGTTAGAGTTTTGGGAACTTGGGTTAGGAAAACTTGTGATGTCTTGATACATCCTTCTAATTGTTCATGTTCCTCAACTTCTTTGATTATCGGTTTGAAGTATACTTCTGTTTGGGAGGAATTTTTGTCCATGCTTTTATGTTCTTGGGATTTTTCCTCCATATTAGCGCCTTTTTCTTTAGTAGTGCTTTCATTTATATTGTTTACTTCGGAGACTGTGGTAACATCAATCTGATTGTTTACAGAAATTTCAGTAACTGAAATATCTGTAACGTCGTTGACTTGAGCTTCATTTAAATTTATATTTGCTTCTTTAGTCTCCTCAGTAATGCTTGTTAAGTTAATAATTTGCTTTGAAATCACCGAAGTTTGGTGACTAACAGTAGTTTCTGTTGAACTAGGTAAAATAAATTCAAGGAATGGATCGTCCTCGAAGAAAACTGTTGTTGCTCCTCCTTCTATTTTTATGTCAGGCTGAATTTGCTCTTCTATTATTGGAGCAGTAGGTGGGGTCGTAAGAATATCATCTTCTTTATCGTTTCTTGTAGTTAAAGTATCTTCACTAATTTCATTTATTTCGCTTGTAATTCCAGTTGTAGTCTCAGTATTTGTAGTCTCAGTATTTGTAGTCTCAGTATTTGTAGTCTCAGCATTTATTGATGCTTGATTTGTTGCAGTTACTTCACTGAATTTTTTAGCTGCTTCGGCACTGGCCAACGATGAATATATTCTAAGAATTTCTTCATCAGACGGCCTAGATAGCATAACCAGTGAGGTTGTCTCAGCTTGTGGGGTCTCAAGTACTGCGGACTTTGTTGCAGAACCAACATCGGACATTGAAGAAACTAAAATAATATCTTCTCGAAGTGGTATTTCTATTAGAATATTTTGTTCTACAGCTGGCCTATCAGTTGCTGGAATATTATCCTCATCTTCTAAAGATAGCGTCGTTGTATTTTCCTCGATCATTTCAGTTGTAGTTTCTTGTTTTATTTCTGTTTCTGAAGTTTCAATTGACTCAGAGATAGTTTTCACTTCAACTTGTGGTGGTTCAGGTGAAATCGTTATTATTTCAGCTTGCTCTTTAATCGGAGGTTTTGGTAATTCTTCTCCAATGAATTGATTTTCATTCAATTCATCTTCATTTTTTAGTCTCATATCTTTTGGAAAAACTTGTAAATCGGCAACATCTGTGGAGAGCATTGGTACTACATAAGTTGGCTCAATCACATCTTGAGTGATAGTAATAGCGACATTTGAAACATATGATGAATCCTGTCGACCTAGAGTGGCTTCACCTTTTATAGATGTTACATGGCCTAAAGGAACTTTATCAGATGATGTGCTTGGCGAAAATACTATAACACTATCACCAACAATTGTTGTAAAGTCAGCAAAACCGTAATACGTAACTGTTGACAAAGGTCTGGCATCTTCTTTCATAGCTTGGTGGTAAAGCAGCTTTGGAGATCTTTGCTCTAAAACACTGACTTGTGGTGAAGTGTAAACATTTTTTTCACTTTCATCTTTCCAAGATGATGTTTCCCAAGAGAATCCGCTTGGCGAAAACATATTTTTAACAGTAAATGTTGGTAAATCCACTCCTGGTTGAACTTTATCTGCCTTAATTCTGAAAATATCACTAGCGACAATAGCCCGATTTGTTGATACATTTTTCTTAATAGAAATTATCTCTTGTTGTGTCTTTTTGAAAGCGTCTTGTTCTGTGTCAACATTTACGGGAAAAACAATTTGTGATACCCTGGGAATGCTGCCAATGTAATCAGTATTTCCAACAAATGAGTTCTTCTCTAGTATAAGCTTATCATCCACATCTTGCCAATCTTTATCGGCTATTAAATCATTATGACTTTGAAGAGCTAACTTTGGCTGAGCAACCAAATAATAATGGGGTGCCTCGCCAACAATACTAGTGTGTACCACTCCGCCAATTGTTGCGCTCGGTGAAATGGTGTTTTCATTTTTATACAATACCCTTGAGCTCTTTTTTAATAACTGAGCATACAATCGGCCATTTTCAAGCGTCGTTCCTAGGACTTGTGTAGCATACTCTGTAGTAACACCTTCTTGAATGAATGTTCGTGCAGTTGAAGTAAGTAAGCCAACAGTTGGACGAACGTTTAGAAACCGTCCATGTGGTTCTGTGCGATTATCATTGTTTACCAGCAAAACAGTGGTTAAATCTTTTTTGTTTTATTTTTTTAATTTGATTTTGATCCATTTACAATTTATGTACATGTATATATACAGTAAGTTCAGTAATTAAGGAAGAAGAAGCAGTTGTAATGTAGAAAAGTATAGCATTAAATGTAGTAGTAGAAGAAGTTTAGGAAGTTTAACAGTTGGCGTTAAGTTTTGATTGAAAAAAGAAAGAAAAAAATACACAAAAATTAAAAATCTAGCAGAAAAGACCTTAAATATGTATCTAGATTAATATATTTATTATTGAGCAATATTATTTTATTTACAATAGTAGCATCTATACACATAGATAAATTGTATGTTTATAGCTTTGATAAAGCATCAATCATACCTTCGTCTCCAAGTTTTAAAGCAGGTGTTGGTTCAACAATATAAAGTTCGTCTGAAATAAAAACATATATTTGCTTTATTTGTTGCCTTTAATAAAATTATAAGAATATGTATGTGGAAATATGTATTGGTATTTGCACTCTATAAAAATATTTGTCTATCACATGCTGGAAAATAATAAACTCAATTTATTTTTGTAAAAAATACAAGTTGCGATTGTTATATTATAGTATGTTTGTAAATTAAATCCAAGATTTCTAACTGGAATTGATCTTTTACTAATATTATTATCTTTAATATCACAAAGTTATCCTTATTCTCTTCTTCTTCCTTTATTTCTATCCCGAGTTATAATATGGTATTTTGACAGGATGTAACAGACATATGCTTCCTAGTCCTCTGTCGTATGATGCATATATATTTTATTTGACTTAAATGAATGCAGAAACTAATAGAAGTCACTATCGAACAGTAAGTGTAACAATTTCACTGCTGGTGATATCGTAAGGAAAGCTATTGGTCGGAGCACGACATTAAAAACTTATCATAAAATACCCCAATATAACGAAATATCTTGAGACTCTTACATCTCTTGTCGGGAAAAAAAAGGCACGTGTTTTAGTTTCGATTGCTTTTGCTTAGGTTTCTATTACTTAAAGTCTTTTTAGTCCAAGGGGATAAATGTGTTTAACCACAACAGGGGCTAGGGCTTAACAGCTTTTCCGAGGAGCAGTAAATCTGATAAATGGCCTGCAACTTATTCCTAGTTTTGAACGATTTGGAAAAAAATCCGGAAATACGTGCCCTTCTAATAAGATAATGTTTCCGTATAGCTAAAGATATTGATAACATTCTCATATCCATTATTGTCACTACTAATATATGAATAATGCGAACAAAAATTTTATCGGTGAAGAACTTTAATCGTAACACATTAATGATACGGAGCCAAAGAAAGGAAAAGAAACAGAAAGCTATCTAATTTAAACTTTTTGCACTTGCTTGTCCTTGCAATTTTCTGTTTTTATTTGACATCATTTTGTGAAGTTAAATTGCAGACACTTTTATTTCTTCTTGCATTAATTTAAGTATATTCCTACAACGTAATATTTTTTCATTTCATAGTACGATTATATATAAGTCAGACTTTTGCTAACTAGTTTTGTCATCTAACCGCTTTTAACTTAATTGCTTAAACTGTACCTTACTGGTTTTGATGTGGATTGTCATTCCTTAAACCTGTAAAATGAGATATTCAAACGATGAACTATTTTAGTACATACGTACATATATTATAAAACAAAAAGTCCCACAAACTTAATTTTTGTAAGCACCTTAATTTTAGTGTTGTGAATATGTTAAAATAACTCTTGACAATTACTGAATTGGAAAATTCGTGTTTTGAAGGGAATAGGAAAATTATCTTCCCTTAAGAGATATAAGCTATTCTAATCTAATTCGTGTGATGTTGTAGTAAAAAAATGTCCTTGTCATTTCAAATTTCTGGCGTTTTAAAAAGTCGCCTTCATGATAAATTTAAGCTGCATAAAGCCAGGTATAGTAGGTCTTGCTATCTGAGAGATATTTTTTTAGTCATTTCAATATTGCTACTGACTTTTGCAAAGTCTAAAATGATCTTAAAAATGAAATCTACGGCTTCAAAATTCCGACTTTTCACAACTGACTCGTTCAGATTATTCCTGGATTATAACTACGATATTTTTCTGACTCCATAACGACAAGGCAACTGAAGCAGTTAGTGAAAGCTGCGCTAAGAATGCGTACCTATTAAGATTATGTGCGAGCAATGTACTCATAGTTATTATTCTGTGGTTGAAGAACTTGAAAAGTGGTTAGCAGTATTGTTTCAGTGGGTAAACCTTCATTAATAGATGTCTTCGTACCATCTTTGTAGCGAGAACCTTCATACGGTGTAGTGTGTCAAAGTTAAAGTTAAAATTAAAGTTTAGGCCTGGTTCAACCGCGGACAGCTTTATTGTGCTTAATACAAGCATTGAACTTAAATACTATACTTAGGAACTAACAAAAATTTAATTACTTGAGCTGAGGAGTGGGAATATAGGGCGAGGGGAATAAAGGGCGATCTTAAGGGAGTGTTTGTTTAGATCATAGTCAAAGATTGACTGGAATTTGTTTACTTCGCGAAGCATTCGAGACAACAGCTCATGATATCCGTAATTGGTTTGGTGGGAATTGATTCGGAAGAGAGGTACAGTTCTTAGATTACGTGGGTTAACATTTAAGGAGATGCGTTCAAGGAGAGCCTCAGAGTCAGTGTTACCATTTAAGAGCTGAATGACAAAAACTATATCACAAACTTCTCGACGTGTAATAAATGGTTGCAAGTTAGTAAGTTTCAGTCGATTATGATAGGGGGATTAATTAAAAGCGTTAGACCAAGGAAGTCCCCGTAACGCGAACTGTATGGACCTACGCTGTACCGATTTAACACGTCCAATTTGCAAAGAATAATATGGTGACCAGACTGGATTTGCATTCTCAAAGAGGGGCTGAAGAAATGTGATATAAAGTGCTTTAGCCACATATGGGTCGTCAAATTCCTTAGACCAACGCTTAATGAAGCCAAGAGTTGAATTGGCTTTACTAATAATGATATCTTTGTGGGAACGAAAGTTCAATTCGCTATAATAGATGCCTAAATCGTGCATTTCGGTCACAGTAGGATCAAGCCCGTTGTTGATGAAATATGCAAGAGATATAGTTGTGTGACGTTTTCTAGTGAAATACATTTGTTAACATTTAGCTCAAGAAAATAATGAAGACACCAAGTGGTAAATCGATTGAAATCATCTTGCAACAGAGAACAGTCAATGGGAAAAGATATGTGACGAAAGATTTTAATGTCGTCAACATAGATAGAGATAAAAGAATCGTTAACGATGGTATCAACATCATTAATTGTTAATATAAATAACAGGACACTGTAATGACTATCATTTAAGTAGGAGCAAATCCACGTAACGAAATCTGATCGATAGAATTACTTTATCCTGGATTTTATCGAAAGCTTTGCTGGAGTCGCTGGTTATTACATCTACTTCTTTGCCATCTTCTTACGCACATAGTGTACTTGATACATACTTGATATGTGTGAGTGAACATTAAAGTGTTTACGGTGCGAATATTTTTTCATTGGAAACCAGCTGGTTAAATTGGATTCCACTTATCATGCTAGCAAGTGAATAGGCACATATGGTATAACGTAAGTCTATTCCAGAAGAATATTGTTCTCTGGTAATCGTTTTGGGAGAATTCAGGCACGTTGTAGAAACAAAACCTAAAGTCACGCAGGCGTAGTTCACTTTCTATCTCTCTTAAACATAAAAAAACGAACCTTTGTTATTTGTATATTATATTACATATAACATATGTGACACTATTTTTAAATCATCATCATTGGGGGTGGCCGTGGTGAAATGGTATATGCATAGACTCCTCAAGCAGAGGGTCGCGGATCCGAATCCCGTGCGAGGCAATTTTCTGAAAAAGTCTTTTCATACAATTTGTATGTAGTTATATGAAAATCCCGTCGGCGTCAACTCTGATATGAAGGCATAACACTGATGCTGGAGTGGTTGCTGGCTGGGCTAAAGGTAACGAACTAACAACTAGCACGTACTAAGACCCACTGGTTGAGGATGCACAGGCTCCGGTTTGACAACCACCTCTGGGAAAAATATCGAAACATAATACACCTGAGTTTTAAACTACTACACCCACCCGCTCGCGACCTGGTGAAAAGCCGTTAGAAGGGTATTCATAGCCCCTTGGTGCACGAGCGGGATTTAAAAAAAAAAATAACTAAAAAAAATCATATCAACTTAGCTTTTGAATAAGCTCAATATAAAAATTTTGCAATCCATGTTAACCATTATTATAAGAGTTCTTTGCCACAGAGTAGAATTTATGTTAACAACATTTTTTTTAAGTATTTATAAAATTGATAGAACTGTGAAAACATTTAAATTTTGCGAGTTAATCAGATAGACCCGTTGTTTGACGCAGCATTGTGATTTGCTAATTTACATTTCATCTTGATGAAGTGGATTGAAAGACAATATGTGTGAGCAATCATTACTTGAACAAAATTGATTGCGAGACTAGACAATGGTAATTTTAAATTTTAAATGGTAATTTTGAAAGTAATTTTAAAATCCGAGTCATTTTTGTTATGGCAACAATTTATAAATTATTACATTTTTTCTTTAGTAATTGTAATTGTAAGATCATTTTTACATTTTACAGTTTTTGGAATATATATAAAATATGGTTGGATACCAACCAATTCTAAATAAAATCATTGTGCAGGAATAGTTGAAAATAAATTTAAAAATAATTCGAAATAATATTAATAATTTCACTAAAGTCACGTAATATATCGAAGTCTATTAGAATTTTTTCAACGGATACGAGTTGTTAAGTCATTTACTTGTAAATAACAGTACTGTAAATCATGATTTCTTGGACATAACATACAATATATATGGAAGCCCTGACTGAAGGATCTCTAAATCATAAAAAGGTATGACTTTTGGTGGTTGGTATAATGATTCATCTAAAAATTAATAAAGGCTCTATCTATCAGAAATAAAAAACAAATGATGGTAATAAGAGGAGAAATACGTATGCGAAAGCAAACATATTTGTACGTCATGTACACGGCTTTAATTCTTAGATGTAGTCATATAAAACCTGTTAACATATGTAAAAGTTTATTTCATTTATCTTTTTTTTATATATATGACAAGTTACATATTTATAGAAAACATGTTTTGCAGCGTCTGAAATACTTTTTCTAATAATATATCAACATTCTAATGTATGATAGCCTGTTGCCTACCCCAAGACCAGTTATGATTATAATTTTACCTAAGGTCTGTTTATTAATGATATATGCATATATGCATGTGTAGTTTTTTTTCTACAAGTATTAAACACATACGCATATTTATATGCAAGTATGTGTGGATTCTATATTGAGTACAACTGTATGGTACATATCTGTTATTACAAAAGAAGGATGTTAGACAGCAATTCAGCTCAAGGTACGAAACTTACAGACGCGCATACGCATGTTTATACGTTTTTCTATTACCATTATTGGTCAATAGTCATATTGTGTACTACAACCAATTAACAGTAAATAGTAATTAGTAGTCACTGGTTTAATAAGGACAATTCTAACTGACACATGTTTCGCTATTATGTCATGTAATTGAAATTGCAAAGAAAAACAAAACTACATACATTAAATCACCTTAAATAAAAATCATCAATTTAAGTTAAGATTACAAATTATCCGCTTTTTTTAACTATTTTTAATTTGATCTGTCAAACTATACACACATATGTGCGTAACATTATAATTTACATATAATAAATATTATTATTTAGATACCTAAATTCGAAAATACATATATGTGTTTACTTGACTTAATCGCTTTCACTTCCTTTCCAGATTTAATTTTTTGTGACTTAGTATATGCTAATCAATTATTTGTCTCCCTAGCAGTTTTTTATATCAAAACAGGTTATCGCGCAGGTCTTCTTCGTCTTATTCCTCGAAAGAAAATTTTTTCATAACATTTTCATACCTACACAAATTCATAATCATATGTAGCACCATATATATATATGCATATATACACATTAAGATATATTACACCATGCGAAAAATATTTCTGAAGAAATTATTTGTATTATGAAGTTACCAAGGTAAACACCATACGTGTTAAATGTGCAACTATGCGTATATATGTATACAATAATACATTCATACCAAGACCTACTGATTTTTGTAGTAGCTTGATTTTAAGCCAATTGATGTAGAATATATGAAAAAAAAAAAAATATATATATATATATATATAAGATATAAAATATGATAGATCTCTTGTATTGCTTTCAGTGTTTACTTTCAAAGAATAGTACAAAAAATCTGTGTCTCCATTGCAAAGTTTATAGGAGCGCGTACATATTTATATTTTAATCTGGCATAAATTTGTTTACAGAATTTCATGACAAAATCCAATGAGCTTAGGGTTAATATTACCGCTATTGTCTTTCGTCTATTGTCGAAGACCTATTCGTTTGGTTTTCAATGATTCAACATTTACAGCATTTAAAAAAAAAAGAGAAATTTTCCTCAACCGGTTTTCCACCTGCTAAAAGTATCTATTTGGTTTTGGTTATAAGCTTTGCATGGCATATTGCATGTGGTGTGAAATCACACCCAAAACTTTTTCCCTTCTCGATAGAGAAAAAAGCATGTAGTATATTATTAAATAAATATAAATAAAAATATAGTGAACAGAAATTTTGTATCGCTGTTCGAATACACTCCAATGGCAAATCCGGTTAGTTACATTGCATAGTGTCACATGTTTTATATGTACCATATTCGAATTGATTTATGAGCCAATGGTGAATATGAGAAATCAAAAAGGACTTAAACTATCTTTTCGGAAATCAATTGTAAAAAAATAGGTTATGGAGTTTTTTGAATCTATAGCTAAACCTGAAATATATATATATATATATGTATATTTGTATGTACATATATGTATGCACAACAAATAAATATTAAATGTATGTTCATATCTATAAGTGTTAACGAGTATATTTTTTTATATATACACACATAGCCTTTCATTTATATCGACTTTGACTTGGTTTCATATACATAAGTATAGTTTGACGTTGACCACTTTCTCTTTTAATTTGTTATTAGTGTAAACTTCAGAAAAAAAGCAAAGAAAAGCTATATACTATATAAAACCTGTTGTTTACTTAATAGTGAGACCGGTCTTTTGAAGTATCTTAATTGCAGGGTAAATACGATTACAAGAGATTTAAAGTTTAGCGATGAATGGTTCCCATGCAGGTGTTTTAAATTAATTAATTACTCGTAAGCTATTTTCACAAGGGAACGTTTATAGAAATAAATAAGAAAAAACAAAAGGTCATTAAGAAATATTTTCTTAATATCTATTAATACATTCAAATGCCAAAGATAATTTCAGCGCAACTAGAATCAATTTAATATAATAACTTGCAGGGTAGAAACTGCATGAGCTCTTAACATGCTATGATCATTTATTTTGTTTATCCTTTAAACGATAAATTTAAATTTATTTCTATTCTACTTAATTCATTGTGTAAACACAAACTTATTTAGCAAACAAAAAAAATAACATTGATCCTCCATCTTAAGTAGAGGTATGAACAGAAATTAATTTGAAGAAAAAAACAAAATAATAATGAAAAAATGTGTGCAATGGCTGATGCTTTCAGCAGCCGCAAATTTCTACCACATAAACAATTTTTTGTAGGTCACATAACGTAGTATCTACCGATCTTGTGTCCATTGTTACATAGTTAAAACGTACATAATATATAAAAGTACGGATATGTATAACTTTGATTCTTTTTCCTCATATGTAGGTCATTCGTTATGCCGCTTTTACCTCTCTTAAAACTTTTTCCAAGCCTTTTTACGTGTGCATTTCTTTAACTTAAGAATAAGCTGTGTGTTCATTCACCTGTCGCAAATTGGAGCCGCTTCCATAAAAAGATGGCCATTCATTTGTGGTACGTTTTAATACTTAAATAGTTGTTAATGTAATTGTATTTACTCGTGCATGTACAATTCATACATACATCGTAAACATTTCCTTTGACTATCATTTCATTTTTGTTTTCCTATAGTTGCATGTAATTATATTTTCCGGTATTATGAATGGACACTCGTATAGAAACATATGATTGGTCCTTGTACAAGTAGTATGAAAAAATATGACTTATGTTGCGTTTAATAAGTTTTAGAATCTATTACATTATTGTTATTGTATATACATTTTAACATCGTAAAAAAGTTCAATGGATGATAATGGACTACATATAAACATTTGTGTATAGGTGTAGCAACAATTATAAAGAAACTATATCTAATCTTTTCATCAAAATTTCAGTATTGATAGTATATTTACTGATAATCTTTGTTTTTATTCGTTGAAACAGATCGCTGGAGCCTTTAAATTTATATCTACGGATCGTACTAAAGACATTTTATTGATGTTTTTTATAGAGACTGTCTGGTACTTGCATACATATGTAAATACATGCATATATCAGAGAAGGATATAGGTCTTCGAATACTGTACAAGTTTTTTCCTTTCAGCAGAAGGTGGACAATTTATGAAACTCAAAATATCTGTCTTGAAAAAGTGTCTCTATCTCTTGTGCCTGTGCCCAAAATGATATAAAATAACGATTGTATTGGACTCCTACCTGACTGTCAGCACTATTTCTTATTAATTAAGTTTTTTCTGAAAAGCATTTGGACCTTTTCTTATTCACGTTATTATATTTGACATAAAAACCAACATATTGAAAACATCAACACTAATACCTCAAATATGATGTTGTTTTCATGACATATTAAAAAACCCAAAAATTGTGTGGCTTTTTACTAAAAACATCATTCAATAAATAACCTGGCCATTTATTTAACTGTGTATGAATATATTCAGACTGTGAAAAATACATTTAAAATGAGTGAAAATTATATTCCAGGAAAATAGAAATGTAACTTACAAATCATTATGTTTTTTTTTATGTTAAGTATCGTTTGACAAATCATCATGAATAAACTTACACCAAAAAAATAATTCGGTATCATTTTCTTCAGCAGCTTGAAGACGTATACTTTATCGAAATATCGTGCTTAGTGACGAGGGCCACTTTTGGATCAATTGGTTTTGGCTCATTTCAAGAATGACGAAAATCCACAAAAGACTTCATGATACGTAAAAAAAGTACTCTGTTTGCTCTGGATTTCGCGTTAGTGGCATCATCGATCGTAATACTTTCAAAAAACGAGGGCGGAGTTCGAGTTACCGTGAACGGCCAACCTTACCGGAGAATGGTCAGTGATTATTTCTTCGAAAATATAAACAACCTTGATCAGGACGATATGTGACTATAAGAGAATGGCGTTATATGCTACGTCATACTATCCATGAAATCATTGACTTACTGAGAGTTCATGACCAGGGGACTGACCACTAAGATCGTGGATCGTTTTGACTCCACTTGATTGGTTCTTGTGGGTCTATGAAAAGTCTTCAGTGTATGCTAACAAAACCCAATATAAGAGCCAATGTTCAGAATTTTTAATACTAACGAGGTTCAAGGAATCTACTTCGAATTTAGTAATTACAAATTAATTGTTTGTATGAATGTGTAGAATACGCGGTTTCTGAAAATTGCATTTGTATGCAAGTTATTATTATTAACAGGATAACAATTCGAACTGATATTGGTAAAAGTTAGATTTTATACAAAAGGTAAAAGGCAAAATTGAGCTGTTAATAACTGATGAATGCAAAGGATCAATAAAAATTACGAAATTAACCAGAGTCATGAGAAATGTTATATTTAACGATAATTATGGTACGATTGTGTTCTATTTATCTCTTTTGGTTTCCATTATGTTCTGTATCATATAGTGGAAGAAACTGAGTCAGGTAATTTTTTTGTTTTTGACAGCAAGATAACTTTAAGTTTGCTGATTTTATGTCTACAAACATAAGAAACACAAACTCGTACATTTAGGCGTTATGTCATAAGAAAAGCTAGAAACAAATTTTTGCCTGAAAACTTTTCTTAAAGAACATAAGAACAATATATCGTGGTTTACTGTGCACATACAAATAAAAGTCGCTTATAGAAATCAGAATACATAGTCTATATGCGAGTATATTAGCATTTTTATTATGTTAATAAACATTCAGGTGCATGTAGTCGTAAATGGTTTCCAAGCAAGAGGCCTACAATTTTATTTATTGTACGAGTAAACGCCATTTTTAATAATAATTTTAAATGAACCATTTTCTAATAATTTGGTATAATTTTAGGTTACGTAAGAGATAAAATGTGTATAATATGTAGATGCGAAACTGAATGTTTGAATTCCAAATACATACGAGTATCTACGTCAATGCTCACAGAAGAAATTTCGAACTGGGCCAGTTTTATAAGTTTCTCCGAATTCGCTTTGGAGGTGAGCATCGTGGTATGATGAGATTTTATTATTTAAAAAATGTCTTACCATAGCAGCTTGCTAAATTGAAATAGGCTCTTATTTATCTTTTCAATTGTGTTTTTGGTCTTACCTAAAGGAAAAAAAAAAAGATTTATATAACAAAAGAGTTTAAATTTTTGTTTTAAATGCTAGGACGAACAATAAAATTCGGCTGAAAGCACATACATAAAAGTTAGCTTCTTAAAAGGAAAATAAATATTATATAGTTTTATAAATGTAGGTATTGTAGAGTGTTCATTAGTGCCATACTTTATTTATTCCTTTAAATTAGTTTAAAAGATTTCCATAAATTTTGTGACACTGGTAAAGAGAATTGCGTTAACGATATCATAAATACAGTTTGCGTGAGGTGCTAGTTGGCACCCAAACTCAACGGTTTGCCTTACATTACGTAACATGTAGAAATTTTTGTTAGAAAATGTAGTCCGAAAAGCAATAAAAGCGCAACATCCTTCGTACAAGAGACCGAATGAGTAAAAATGGATCACTTATGGTAAATGCAAATAGAGAAGGAAACTCTTAGGCTCACTGAAATAATCCAAATTAGTCCGTTAAATGATTTTAAGGGATGCAAACATCGTACCGTATATACGAATAGTTTCTATGAAAAATTCAATGATCTAACACCAAAAAAATATCATTTTCGAAGTTTGCTACTCGTGCATGAATGTATGTACTCGTATGTATGAATATACATGAAAATATTAATGTATTTTATACACTTGTATTTTTTTTATATAAGTATCAATTCAAGTTTTATTAATGAGCCAGCCGGCTAGCTAGAACGGCTAGAATGGGACCAAAAAAAAAACAAATTATCGCTTTCAATTCACACGCATAATGATTTTGTTTTCTTATTCCTTGTTCGTTAAAAAAAAAATAAAATAAATAACAACATGAGAAATAAAATCTGTAGAAAATTCGGTAGTCTATATATATTGTATGAAAGAAAAGAAGTGTGTTTTTTTTATTACCAACGAAATACGTTTGCATCATAAACCTAATGTTCATTAGCAACTAGTAGCTATGTTTTAATGCATATGCATATGTATATGTAGAATACAGGTAAATTTGATAAAATGATTAGCGAAATTAAAAAAAAAAAAAAAAAAAAAAAAACAATCATATGTAACATGTTGGGAAGATACTGAAGTGAACTCTTCTTTTTAAAGCTTCTGTTTTTATAAACTTACAAGATGAGCTAGTAGCTACATCTTATATATGCATGTATACAAAAACGCTCCAGTTTTTGATTATGTTTCCTTTTCAAGGTATTCGCCTATTCGGGATGTGTTGAAACTGCTGCAATTGTCTAATATGCTTTTTTGTTATTGTTTTATTATTAATGAAATATGGAGATTTCATCGTGCAACGATTTAAAATGTAAATTAGTATTGTTACACAAGAAGCATATTTTTCGATAATTAAGACCGTAGATAACATATGGATCTAAATAACTGAAGGCTTCACACAATAAATGTGTTTATGCATATTTATGTCTACTGTTTGATTTGAAAATAGGGATTTTAAGTATCATGCAATCGGAAGTTAGTACATATTTAACATAATCATAATTATGAATAATTTACTTCACAGGTAGGTACATATACCTACATATCATATGTACAAAGTTGTACGGTATGTAAGCAACTTTAAAACTAGTACTTTAGGATTTGTGCTAAGTTTGATTCAGAACAAATACACCCAGATAAGCTATTTAATTAAATTAGTCACAAGATTTTTATTTCACGCCTGTGTATTATAGAAGCATACTTGATCAAGCATCAGCTTGATTTTAGACCAATTTGACCAAGTGTACATACATATGTATATGCATTGCCTTGGTTTTTTTTTCATATCAGAATAAGAAGTTAAAATGCACTATTTTTGTGATTAGATTAGATTGAAGAATTTACGAATCTATTAGAAACTAATCCATAAAACAAGTGTTTCAGATAATATCGTATCAAGGACATGTAAAAAGTTGAGTTGAAAAATCTGAATATTTTCTGAAAGTATATATATATATATATATATATATATATATATATATATATATATGGTTTGTAGGTACTCGTACATCCGAAAACAAGTATCAACATCCATGTGTCAATGTGTAATAAGACATGCGGTCGTGTTGTTTATGCTTTTCTCTATCAAGATTGACTAAATGACTAAAGCAAACTTTGCGAATTGGAATCTTAATGCGATAACGACCTTACCTGTTTCATTATTTTAGTCTTTTCTTTCATATAATTTGAATAAAAATCTCACCGATCAAGACAGCATTTAGGTATTTCGGAATGTTTTTCCTTTGAATTTTAATTTATTTACTATGATGTTTTCTTAGTACAGCCATGCAAGAGTTGATGTGCGTTGTTTAGTTTTTCAAACTTATTAACATAGATATGTACCTAGGTTAATAGTAAAAGTTCCTCCAATAGCTAATAATTTCTTTAATTATATTTTTTTCTTTTAATATAAAAATTATTTATTATTATGTATCCCTCCTAAGTGAACACATACAAATTATAACACAAAATTTGAAATTTCAAGGTTTCATATTATAAAATACGAAATCATTTTGTGAAAAATTTAGCATTTCTATACCTACTGAGTTTATTTGTATACGATTTGCATGCCAAACCATAATAAGCAGGTTTCAGTCTTTGCTTTTTAATTTTTTTTAAAAAAAAATTCCATTTTTTGTATATAATATTAATGTGATAATGAAGCTGCAATACTCGTTTCTGAACTTGCAAAATAAAATATATTTAGGAATATTTTGTAAGAAATTCTATTGTAAAATGTATGTTCATGGCCACCAATGGTTTAATGGTTTAACAAATCAAAATAAAAAAATCATTTTTATACTAATGCTAATCAGATGTAGCTGATGAAGCCATTTTTTTATATAATTTAGTTAAGTATTCAGCGATAGAACAGGGATTTTGTTCCTTTAAGCTTATACTGTTTAATGGAGCAAAAAAAAAGAAACAATATATATATACATCCAAAATAGCAATATTAATAATAAAGATAATACCAAAACAGGATGGAAAAGATGCGAGAAAGTGTAATGCTACCTAACATTTCAAATTTATTTGAACTTAATTGGAGTCTAACTACGAAGTCTATTTTCTGTAAATAATAACTATAGTCACTATAGCTACGAGTACTAATGGCTAGAACCTTACAGTTTAGAATAGAATGATTATCTTCTATTCGAAAAGTAGACTTTCAAGCTTCTTTTAATGTATTAATTTTACCTAGTATTGACTCAAATATTATAGAACAAAAAGAAATAATACCTATATAATCACGTATTTTATCATAGAGGTGTTAAGAAATTCAATCTTTGAAACAAACAAGAATACAGAATGATTGATGGTGTCTTTGTAACATTTACTAAATACCATACATTGAAAATTGTCTAAATGTTATGTGTTGCTTTTTGACATATTTACCTGTTTTTTGTGTTAGACTACAAGGTATTATCAGCAAGAGAAAAAGTGCCAACAAGGAGGGCTTGTTCGTAATCCATAGCCCTGATACACGTCGGGATGTCATAATGAGAATCTTTTACAATTTTTTATAAACAACAACGCCAACTCTATATATTTATATATATTTTTGTAACTATTTTAAAGAAGAAAATTAACAAGTCACTTTTGATTGAATTTTTCTAAGTTTGTTATACCAAAAACAGATAATATATTATCAGTTATATTAGATCCACGTAACGAATACATGTATACATCACTAACCGTATAACACTTTTGTTAAAGGCAAAAATTGATACAACAATTCAGTAAAATCACAACGACAAAAATAAAATAAATAAATAATAATAAATTAACAAAAAAAACGAATAATAATAATAAAAAATATATATATTTGTATATTGTTTAGCAAATTTGTCAATCCTTTTGTGTTTTGAAATATAGTAAAATCTTTTAAGACATTCGTTGTACGTTTGTTGAGATATTCATGTGTAAATTATATGTTCAACGTCGACGTGCGCTTCTCACTTGTACACACTCTGCGTGATATGACCATTCATTTCGAATGAAAGTCGAACAACTAAAGCAGTGAGTACAACGATACATTGGTAAGACCTACAGGCCAAACTATGAGCGGTTCTAGCAGCGACCAGTGGCCACACGAAATGTTCGTTATAATCTTAAGAAAAAGTGTTGAACTTAAGAAGAGGGGATACTTGGCGAATGAAGCTAGGAAAGAAAGACCATGGCAAAATCGTTGTCATAGTCATTGCCGCTGTTGTACAATTGTACGAGAGGAGACAACAACGCTAACGAAAAAGAAGTTAAAGAAGAAGAAAAGATGCTTTTGTGTTGAACAAATTGCATTCCTTTGTGTTATTGTGACGGCTTTCGCCTACTAAGCCCTTCTCTGTTCTTGTGCCAACAGTTTTTTTTTTCTTTTTTTTAATATATGAAACGTCATCTTGAACTTTACAGAAATCAGCTCTCAAGTGAAGCTTAGAAGTTGCCTCTAACAATAACCATGAACAATCAATATATGTATGTAAATTTATAAGCGCATACCTATAAATATACATATAATTAAAACACATGTTATTTGTACCTACATACAGATATGTAAATAAGTATCTATAAGATACTTGTTTTTTTTTTCTCTTGCGTTGAACGCAAAGTTTTTCAAAAGCGTATGCACACCAACAACGCCAAGAACCATAGTACTTGCTCTTAACTTACACAGAATAAAATGTACGACACACTATTTACAATCCGTTAGAATAAATATATATCGTGTTAAATCGGGATTGCATTTTTCCCATTTTACAAACCTGAACTAGCATCGATTTCGTTGTACACTGGTAAGCGAGTTGCCTTTTCCTCTTTTCTAGGTTTCTCGCATATTTTAAGAAGGCTTAAATTAATTATTCTTTTCAGATTATTGAATTCGATATTGGTATTTAAAGAAGACGGACAAGAGGAACACACCAAGAAATACCTTAAGCTGAACTTAAATATTTAAGATACTTTGTTATAACCATCACTAATATAATACATATAATAATAAAAAAAATAAATAAAATTTTTGATTTTATTTTTTCTATTATCAGAGAATTTTTAAAATCAAATACATTTTTTGTTGAATAACATGTTACACATTGTACATGTTCATTTTCGACCAAACGATAAATTTTTCAATTATTGTTATTATTTATAGATATTTTTGAATTTTTTTTTTCAAATACCTGACAATCCAATACCTTCCGGTGTGGGACTTGATTTGAGGTTCAGCCATGTTTCTCTTCCATGTTCGGAACATTAATATGATCTTTTTGTGGGTGACATAAGTTCACTTATGTAAAAATCTGTAAAAGTCCCCTCTTTTGAAAAATGAGTCACCCATCCCGGAATCATATAATTACTTCTGCTAAGCCATTGTGTGGCTAGTCTAGAAATCGAAACAGACCGAGGTGGACCAAGGACTCCAATTTTCCAAAAAAAACTTAACAAGTGCTCCAGCATTTTAGGAGTAGTCATACCCTCTTGAGTGTTTTCTTAAAAAAAAATCGCTGTATATACATGGTATAGTTGTCTATTAACTTTTGTTCCTGCAACCTAAAACAGGACTAACAGGATAAGGGCTGAACACAAATACCTCCTTAAGCCGAAGAAGTATAAATGTTGTTAGGATCTCCTGCGGAGTCTAAGTAAATGGAGTATTCTACAACCGTTTCTTCTAAATTCCTTGTGCCAATTGCGTATTATAAGTATGCTTGGTTTCCTTTGTTGTTTCAAAAAGTTTCGAAATAATCATAAAATAAGAGTTCTTATTATGAGTGCCAAATGGACAACAGAACAAATGTTTCGGGTAGCATTCCGGTCGTGGTTCCACTAGTCTTCTTACGATAGGGAGAGCTTTTAATGGATTTCGAGATACACTTTTGGCAACGTTTCTTGCTATTTCCTGCTATTGAAACCATTTGACCTCAAATATTCTAATTGTTTTGTAAGATAGTTCAGACATCCGAAATACCAGAGATTGAATTGGATAGTTTGTAATATGCAAAACTCCTAGGCGATGACAAAAGAAACATTTACGACACTAACTTCTGAACCACATTTTCTGCATTAGGCTGCAAGACAGTGCAATGCAGTTAACACATTGTCACAGTAATTCACCTCACATACACAACTTTTTCATTTTAGTGGCCAAATTTGACACTGCTCGCCCTTGTAATTTAATTCATTTTGCAGAACAGACTGTACAAGTAGTTGTCCATGGACCACCACCAGAAGCAAAGGCAAGCATTTGATCATGAACATGAAAGTTGCGTACTGGTTCAATCTAAGCTTCTCTCTGTAAAGCCCATTTTTATCAGTTGTATCGAATGCTGCTTCAGAACTCTGGAATAGTTTTGATCCGTCCTCCTGTGTACATTTTTCCGTTAACAGAGCACTGTTTAAGTATTACAAGGTTGACTCCCTAGTACTCATATGAACGTAATTTGTTGTTTTGTGGTAAGAGTCAAATGTCATATTTCAATAAACTCCAATTAAGAAGTATCTCCTATTGAACCTACCAACCTTGTGGTAGTGACTTAAGGAAAATATTTTATCCTACATATAACCAAAATCTAACAGAAATTCTGTTTATTGGTATTATTTATCTTCATATTTAATATTTAATACCCTTTTGTGCAATTGTATGTATATTTATGTTATGATTGTTTAAAGCTTATACATATTATAAGTGTTATTATAATATATTTATTTTATTTTATTTTTTATATATATATATATATTTATTTATTTATTATTTAAAAATTTTTTTTTTTTGTTATTCTATTTACATGCACAAACGGTTCTTTAAACAGAGTACGAGGAACGTAATACAACAAAAATACGTTAAATGGAACATACATGCCCTGAATGGGAAATATGCAAAAGGAATGTGTTTAAAACTTGTAATTCAAATCACAAGTATCGTGGAATGTAAGCATTCTTTATTAGGTTGGTTTCGATTCACCAATAAGTAAAATCATTAGAATTCAAATAAACTATGCCACAAAATAAAAGTTTTTAAAATCTAGATTAGGGGCAAAATTTGCATAAGCCTCTCGCTAATCTGAATGTGATATTTAAGAACCAGAAAGCGTTTAACCAAATTAGGTAATCTCTATGTAATAAATGCTTTTAAGAATGTTATCAGCATATGGAGTAAAATTATGTAAAAAAAAACTCGTAAGAACCCATACATACGTACATACAGGGAGCCTATTAAATGCTTTAAAATAAATGCAGACATACATATATGAGCACGCATATTAATAAAACAGTTAAAATAAGAGCATTAGTAAAACTCATTTAAATATAAGAACATAAATTAAATAAAAAAAGAAGATGGCTGTTTTTGTTAATATTTAGTTGGATTATTAATAGCAAGTAAATAGGAGTAGGACATTAAGCTATAATATCGCAGCAATTGTCAGCAATTGTGCCTGAGCACAACTATTTAACAAAATATATGCGTACATATGTACCATACGACTCTACGAGTACAGCGTATTACACGAATTTAGAATAATCGTTAAGGTATAAAGCAACTTTCTTATTTTTCATTTGTTTCCAAATTAAATCTCTAATATTAATTTATATAATATTATATATGTGCATGTGTTAGTAGGCTTTTTCTTACTTAATGCACTTTTTATGTAACATATGCAAAGGGAAATAAAAAAATGGGTTGACACATGAATATATATTGCTTGGACACGGATTTACCACATTTATATGTTTAATAAATAAACGGTTAATTTTTGTTACCAATCGTTTTTTATTCCAAGTAGATTTTCGGTATTATTAGCGAAATAAATGTTTTCTATTCAACCAATGCCACTCCAAGAAAGATCAGCCTAGCCCATTACGCTTCCACCGCCATGTTTAACCGTTTTAATTGTTTACTTTGTGTCATGCAGTGTAACAGAGCTGATAGAAGTTAGATTCCTCACTTAAAACCACATTTCTTCAAAATTGAATTGACTTATCCAGGTGTAGGTTTTGCTGCGCTATGTATTCGCTGTTATTTGGTTCATTTTAGCGGTATCTTACCATTCTAGAGGACATAGTAATAACGTGTTCCGATATAAACTATATTAGCTACAAATATCGCTGGAGTACTTGGTTAATATTCAATTGATGACTTGGTCTTCAATCTTCGGTCTTCTGCGTTGTCTCTCATTCCCGGAGATCCTCTTTTACATTTTAAAATAATATCTTCACAAAGCACTCTTACATGTTTTTAATTTGTCATGTTTTGTCATCTGAGCACAAAACAATAAACCAGTAGACTATTAGACTATAGACTTAGACTATATTAGAATCAGGCATGGCTAAGTAACGAATAAAATTGTTGAACGTTGTCTGTCTGTTCATAGTTATCACTAGGAAAAAAAATTCTTAACATTACTTTTTTATTTAAATAAAAACAAAATAATCTTGGATGTGCTAAGTATGTATTACCAATTTTTTATAGTACCTTCACGTTTGTTCATACGTATGTATGTATATATTTAGCTTATTAACATAAGCATATATATATTTTGACAAACAAATATTTTTTAAACAATGTTCAGGACTTTTTTGTGATTTTTTAGTAAAGACATAAGCCAAATTGTTTAAACTATTTATGCTTAGACTCGTTATACCGAAGACACCAAACATTCTTCGATAAAAAGCTTTTATTAAAAAGAAAATTGATTTAAGCTTTTTTTATCATCTCCAAGAGTACGCGCACAACACGATTACCTAACTTTAAAAACTTACGATTTCTCAATCCTTGCGAGAGAATGAAGTTTTTCACCATACTTATTCTTCGCAGACAAAAAAGTAAACAGAACGGCGCAGATAAAAAAAGACATCACATACATACCATATGCCTACGCTTGCATCCATTTTAGTAACTACAAATACGACAAATCGGTTAAAACACTTTATCTTTATTTCCGGGACTTCATTCGGTATGCTCTCTTATCTAACACTTTGCAAAGGGATAAAGCTTATGAGGAAAGAAGTTCAGTTATTCATGAATAATCGTTGAGAATAGATGGGACGAGGAGTTGATTTTTCACGTGTCGTTATCAATACCAGTCTCAGTATCAGTATCAGTACTAGTATCAGTATCAGTTTTAATATCAGTAACATCATTAGAATTCATTAAACTAAATTAGTTTGTGTATCTAAAATCTAATTATTGTCATTTATCCTTTAAGTAATAAAATTCAGTAAAAGGTTATTTGTCACAAAACAATTAAAAGTGATGACTTGAAATAAATAATAACGCAAGTGCAAAGCTTATTGGTTTTAGTTTAATGGCCGGTACACGTGCGGTTTCGCGAACCATAGGCTACCTCTGAATTCATGCTGCCTGACTAAGCAAAAATAAACAAACTGCCATCAGCTGGAATAGTTTTGAAAGACAAAAAAAGTCAATCAATGACTTAAATCCACAATTCGATTCAATCTAAACATATGACAGCTTAAATAAAAAAATAAATATATAGGCGTTCTAACCTAATTGTTTGGTGTTGTTCAGGAGTTCTTATTCGTTCGTAGGATAATGAACAATAGAATATAATGAATGCATGGCTTTTATCAATGAAATGATAACACTTATAAAAAGAAGTTTAAAATGATTTGCTAGAATTGACCCTTTTATTAATTTGCTTCTACAACTTAAATTTAAATACTTTATACTATTCACAATTCACAATTATTTATATAACAATTAAAAAAGGCATTGTTTGTTCACGTGAACATCTTCGTTTTTTGCTTCAGTTTAAAACAAATATGAATTATATTATTTACTCAGTTACTAGTAATACGAAAATGGAAAGTGCAATTCGGCGTTAATACAAAAAATAATGTAAAAACTAAACAATAATACCAAATCTTACATCGATCCATTGAACAAAATTTGAATGGCTCCCTAAATTGTTTGATAGTTCATTGGAAAGCGACATTAGATTTCATTCCTTGCTTTTACATCTTTGCTATCTGACTGATTACAGACACGTTCACACATTCCTCAATACAAAACCAACAAACATCAAAGTGCCATCAACGAATTTATTTTAAAAAAAAGCTGAATCATGAAAATCAAATTACTATTAAAAATTTTGATAGAAAATAAAAAAGAAGCTGTGCTCTTCGAACGAATTAGTTCTGAATCTATTGCCTTTTCAACACCAAGAACAAGCCGAATTTATCATTTGCTGTGCATTTGTATAGTTCTATTGCTTATAGTAGAAGATACGGGTGAGTGAAAAAATGTCTTATTTATTTATTTTTATAACTTTTATTTTTTATTATAAAATTACATTAAATATAGTCGAAATAGGATTTATTCAATCATGAAAATAAGTATTCATATTTTCTAAATCGAAAACGTGTCAAACAAATTACGTTATTTTGCCACCTACAAGAAATGGTTTCTGTTTTAATATTTTAGTAATGAACAGATATATTTATGTAAGTTACAGGTCTAACTAGAGCAATCAAATCACCTTAATCTTAACAGAAATTATTCAATAGTCACTCTCCCAACAGAGAATTTCACAAATTGTCAAAATAAAATTAAAATCCGTACCATTGTCTTTTTGGAATTTTTTTTTTTTTAATAAACAAGCAGTAAAATTTTAAAACACATATTTGTAGCATAATCGAAGTACCTATTATACTTCATTTTAAAATTATCAGTATTCAACATAAATTTAAAGAGATAAAAACATTTTAGCTGCCGGTCTTACCACAAAATATTTATATAGTCTTACAATAATATACATAGGTATTTTTACTCAGACGGTGTTTTTCCTCTTACAATGAGTATGTACACATTCAAATATATGAAAAGAAACCCATTGTTTTTTTTTTCAAAAGGGTTGCGTTTCGGCAGGACATACATCGTTTTCGTTTTGCTCTTTTATTGGTCAGCATTATTTGCAGTACTTTATGCTCAATTTTTATCATTTTGTTATCTTTCTGAATCATTTATGTATAAAATAAAATTGTTCTTAAACTCATCCTTTACATTAATTTTAGTTTACTTTTTTCAGTGGATAATACAACAAAGACCATTATTTTAAGGAAATTTTAGTTTATTTCATCCTTAGGTGCTATCGAATATGAAAAGTTTTAACTGAGGTTGTTATATATTTAGATCTAATAATAAAAAATATATAAAATATTTACTTGCTAGGAATTCAAATAAAATATAAATAAGAATTTATAAAAAAAATAAGACAACATCCGATATCAGACATGGGAAAACTTAAAAAACACTATCGTATCAGATTCTTTTTCTTGCTTTAATATATCGTTACAAAAAATATATATGATAAAAATCTGTGCCGAAAAAGCACTTTATAAATACGGAAAGTTATTTTTTCGTGTTTAAAAAAAAAAATAATAATATTAATAATGAAATCCTATGAATTTTAAAACTCAGCAACAGATAAAACAGGCTCTAGTAACTGAAAAGCATAAGTGTATATTACTATTATGATATTTAAAAATAAAACATAAGAAATGTGGAGATGATATTATGTACAGTTCTGTTTAAAATAATAGGTAAAATAAAAAAACTCAATACGACTAGAACCACTAGTATTAAAGGATTTATTATTTAAAATAACATTTCTCTTTATTAAAAAATTGAAAAAACGTATACCTTCCATTTTTTTTATTAATTTTTTTATTTTTGTGATTGAGAACTTGCCCAACTAAAATTTTTTTTAGCGCCATCTAGATATTCTCAATTGGGTTGTGATCAGGGGACTCAGAAAGTCCGATGAATGTTGGAAATTTTTAACATATTAAATCATGGTAACATAATGTTATGGAACTGGAAAAAAGGAAATCTTTTCTTACAATCGAACCCAAATAAATTAGCTTGGCTTTCATCACTCTTCAATATGTTACGTATATTTTTGGCAGATGTTTCTGCAAAACTAGTTCATATTGTTTGGTAGTCCTTAGAATTTAACTTCTTATCAACATTTCTGAAAAGTTGCTGCATGCAGCCTACTTCAGATGAAGTTATCTTTTTTTGAGGAGAGCAATGCATCTATACCAGTCTCTATACCAATAGCCGACCTACCCAAACTCTCTGTTAGCTAAAGTCTGAAGTTCCTCAGCTCTGTAATATGATATAATTTAACAAGTGCCGCAAGAAATTTGATAATCCAAATTCAAAAGTTATCTCCTTGTGCTGGAAGCTATGCGTTTTTTCCAGTAAATGATTCTTGCGAACAACGTTGAATTCAGGGAAGCATATGCTACCTTGATCTTATTTTTAATAATCGAGGTTCCCACTTTCGCATACATAAAATGATTAATAGCAAAACGTAATAACGATTTCCAGAGATTAGGCATTATCTATCTATCCGTGTAAAAAAAAAGTCGATGATAAGGAAGCTCTATTAAGGTCCAATAACTTATACTTCATCCCAACGCTCATTTACAATGACATTTCAGCTGTCAGCCCTTTGGACAAGGCCAATCTTCTTGCTGCACACTTTTCAGCCAGTACAGTACTATGCTTTGTTCCAGCCTACACTTCATTCAGTGGGATGAATCCACTTTCGCACTCATGTAATAGCAAAAGTACTTAAAGCTCTCAATATACACAAATTCACTGGTCCAGATGGCATATCCCCCCTTCTTCTAAAAAAAGTATTATTCCTCGTTGGCAAAACCACTGCGTAAGCTTTTCCATTAATCCTACTCTTAAGGGTTATTTCCGAGCAGATGGAAAACAGCATTTGTCCAACCCGTCCCTTAAAAAGGCGAATTCTCTTCTTTCTCTTCCTACAGACCCTTTACATTTACATCACTCCTTTCAAAGGTCATGGAAACGCTGATAAACCGTTAGCTCATGAAAAATCTCGAAACGTGAAAACTTTCGTAGCAACAGGTCCACTGGTAATCTGATGGCATGTCTCATCAAGAAGTGGAACCAAATCGTACATCAATCTGGCGAAAGCAAGATAGTTGCACTTGATATTTCTAAGGCATTTGACAGAGTTTGACATCAGGCTTTTTTATCGAAAATGCGTGCTCTTGGGATCGACGACTCTCTTCTTCAATGGATTAAAAATTACCTTTCCGAATGTTCAATTCAAATTGACTTGAAAGGGTTCAAGTTTGATATTCACCAAATAAATGCTAGTGTGCCCCAGGGCTCCGTTCTGTCTCCGACACTCTTTTTATTTTCATTAATGATCTCTTATCTGCTACTTCTTACACAATATATTCTTTTTCTGATGACAGACACGTCCTCTGATCGCATACATCTGGTCTAAAACATTTTAAAACATTTCTGAACCTGCTAGATGGGTTTCAAAACTGTGCTATTAAGCTCATAGGTGATACTTACATCAGTCTTAATGACAGTCCTCCATAGAAATCGCCATTAGCGTTCCGCCCTTTCAAACCTTCAACCGTAACACCCGTCTCGCTATGAATTCTCATCAGTATACCCTCAAGCCCACTCTCGGACGTACTATGAAATATCGTGATTCGTTCCTAACCCGTACGACGTACAACTTGCTTATGGAATGCCCTGCCAAGCTCTCCTATTCATTATATTTTGCAAACATTTAGGACCAATACGGCAAGAAACTTTTGGATAGTATTCGCTGTCACAACCGGAAAAGTTCATTATGGTCTCCGTTTTTAATAGCTTACCCAAAGCCACCTATTAAAACCAAGATGCTACTTGTTAAGTAGCATGGGTGTGAAATCTTTTGTAATGTTAAATACAATACTTGACGAAAACTAAGTGTTATCTATAACAATTTGGCAAGGTACGTCTTTAACAAAAGATATTATGACCATATGTCTAGTCACTCTAATCGGATAATGAATCTTAATTTTGATAACCTTATTAAGTTAAGGTCATTAATTCTACTAAATGGCTGAATGGAATTATGTAGACTCGACAGTCCGAGTATTTATACAGCAGACTAAATTTTGCAACCTCGCAAAGAACAGTCACTCTGATTCAGTTCAGATTTAATTGTCTACGATATGAACGTACAATTTTCGTCCACACCACTCGCTTATGGAACTTATTACCCACGACATTCTTTTTAAACTCTTGGGCAGTGATTGACAATAAACTCTAAATAAAATCAACTTTTGCTTTGTAAAATGTTGTCTTTTACAATGTTTAAAAATTGTAATTTTTAGCTCAACATATTTTAAATTTTTAATTTTTACATTTGTTACTACTCGAATTTTTTCTTAAGCCTTTCACAACATTTATTATTATTATTATTATTACCAAGGGAACGAAACAAATTAATTTGTAGAGTCCGGGATTTAACGCCGGGATACTATGCCCATGTGACGCGTTTTGTCAACAGCACGCGGACAAAAAGTTCCCATGTGGTCACCCACCTACATACTTATGGCGCCCAACACTTTGATTTCGGTGATCTAGTGGGAACTGATGCTTTCAGTGTGGCGAGGCGATATCGTAATCAATGAGGTCCTACCGAGGTGCGATTATTGCTAGTTGAAAATTTTGACAACATTTTTATCTTATTGTGAAACTATTTTAAAATAAATAAATGAAATGAAAATTTACGCCGGTATCCTTCCTGATTTTAAGGGTACGCAAATCCTCTAAGCGCGCGCTAATTATGTAAAAAAAACATAAGTGTAGGCACAGGTTTTAATGCAATAAGTCATCAAATTGTATATTTAGTTATTTGATTTAATTTATAAATCAATTCGAGGTTCTTTAAATTGAAATCAACATGAAGATTTCAATTAAAAGACCAAGACCCCTATAATTATTTAAGGAACAAGGCCAAATTACAATTCCTCGCATTTCTCGTAATAAAATATTATGAATACATTTTATACTAGAAATTTTGTTTTCGCTATTGTCTGAACTATCTGATATAACCTTGTGAATTGTGTTCAGAAAAAGAAGGTCAGTACCTTAAAAAAACAAAGTACGGCTGTATTGACTGATTTCTTCAAAACATATTATATTAAGAATATTACGGCGCATTGAATCTAGTTCATATTGCCTGTTAAGTTTCGAAAACTAAATGACTAATAAGAAAAAGAAGGGACATAGATATGTACGTAACTAATTTGTCGAATTTAGTTTAATCAGATTATTACGGTATATAAAGATCAACATACGAGTAATGCCACCCGTCTGAATGTGTTTCTAAGAGTAACACATGTGCCTTTATGAATATAAGTTAGCAATCTAATGAATTTTTACTAATACTACACGGCAGAACTCGCGAATGCATGGAGCACATATCAATCCTTTAAAGTGCCTGCTTTTCTTCTAAAAGTTCCTTGAAAAACTGAAAAAAAAAACAAATCAAAATATATGTATACTATCATAAGATAATAACAAATGGAACATATGTACGTATGTCAAATTGATTTTTGTATTGTACAAATTCTAATCAAAATTGGCTACTTCTCAATGGTTACAACGATGTGTGATTAATAGTTGAATTCAAGTTAATCCATCTTTTTTTTATAATTTGCTTATTACCAAAGTTCTTATATTCTAGTTTGCAGTTGTAATATGTTATTGAAAAACAAAAACTAAATTTGTAGGATATGCTGGATTAAACTTGAAAATAAATTAATTCAAGGGATTCTTGAACTTTTGTTGCTTCTTTTTACTGATTGCCCTTATCCGATGATAAACCTACACATAGTTGGATTAAAAAAAAAAAATAATAATACTTTATACAATATATAAAGTAAAATATAAAATCCATGTACGAGTATACCGTACACTCATACCATATGGCTGGGTAGCTTTATTTCTGCTTAAAACATGGAAACCCAGGAGGAAATTAACATGGACATAGCACCAGAGATTTCAATTCCAAGATGTATTTGAGTTTGCATTTTCATTTTCCAAATGAACATAGAAACTTTATCTTTCTAGAGGTCGTGAACGTACATATCGTTGAACATTTCTGATTGAAAGGAACATAAAGAGCGGTAGCAAACGTTTTGTCGGTTTAAGTTTTCGAATGTAGCCAATATTTCGTACGAAATAAGTACATACATTCAGATAGTTATTGGAGATTCCTAAATTGCTTTCAGTTGATTGCTGAGTAGTAGAGCATCTATCTATATAAACGAGTGCTTATGAGTATAACGTAGGCAGAAGTTATACAGTCGATGCATGCAATTAAGATTGCGTACATAAATATCTACAAAGATTCCCACACACATGTATACATATATTGAAGCATGTACAAATGCCTATGCTTCCGAATTCGGTAGCATATAAAAACAGAAGTTGCCTTTGTGTAATCAAGAGAGATTCCTCCAGCGTATGCAATGTGCACCGACCTACTGTATTGGTATGTCTCTATACATATACATATGTATAAATGCATGTAAAATATACATAATAACGTTGTATCTGACAGCAAGGAAATAACAACTGAACCATGCATTAAGCTCTTGCATGTGAAAATAGTTCGCCCATTGCTGAAGAATATCTCTTATTTGTAAAACTTTGAAACAGTCAGCGCAGCGCGTTCATGTGGTTGTTATAGGATAGCTTGAGTACGGGGTGTATGTTTGGCGTTTTTCCTTTAAACTGAAAAGCCTTTCATTTCCAACCGATACTGCAACGGCAGTTTTGTCTAGGAATGTCCGTAAGCAATAAAGTGGTGTATAGTAGGAAATAGTAGATATAGGTACATGGAAGATATTTTGATCCTAAAGGCTTAAAACATATGCATACACATGTAAACCTACAGCTGGAAATGTTTTAAAAGCAACTATATTTTGCCCACATATGATTTTAAAGTCTATCCCTTCGAAATCATGCAAATAAATGTAATGCACAAGCCGAAACTCATATTTATACGAGTATATGGTAAGTACGTAGTGTAAGTACGGATATATACGTATGTACATGTGCATGTGCACATGATCTTGGATACTATGTCTTTAAAACGATTGTGTTTATTTTGCAAATATAATTTTTCCATATTTTTATAACCGGGTATTACTTACATTTGTCACATATGTATGTGCAAGTATGTTATGTATTTTTTTTTTCGTATAATCCCGCCCGCGCACCAAGGGGATATGAATACCCTTTTACTGGTTTTCTCCAGGGCGCGGGCGGGTGGTGTAGTAGTTTGAAACTCAGGTGTATTAAGTTTCGATATTTTTCCCAGAGGTGGTTGTCAAACTGGACGGGACGAGCAAGTGCATTCCCAACTAGTGGGTGTCCGTACGTGCTAGTTGTTAGTTCGTTACATTTAGCCCAGCCAGCAACCACTTCAACATCAGTGTTATGCCTTCATGTCAGAGTTGACACCGACGGGATTCTCATACAACTACAAGTAAATTCTACGAAAAGACTTTTTCAGAGAATTGCCTCGCACGGGATTCGAACCCGCGGCCCTCTGGTTGAGGAGTATATGCATATACCACTACACCACGGCCTTCCATGCCACCTGACTGCACAGTTTAGCAATATATTCATATTCTTGTACTAATATACTTGCAGTGTTTATACGGGTAACTATTGTAGTTTAATGCAACATTTTCTATAAAAGTTACCTAACAAGAAGGAAAAGTACTAAAGTGAATATTTTCGTTGTAGCACAGTTTCAAAAATTTTCAGAATGCAATTGAAGCAGAAACTATATTCTCTTTTTATGACGAAGGATAAGATCCAAACCAGGCTAATGAATTCAAGAATAGGATAAAATTCCAAATTCTCATGATTCGCACTTTTTCTTCTTCTTTGATTAATCGTTGGAATATGTTAAAATTATATTTAAACTTGCATTGCTGCTGCACCGCGGTTATGTCCATACCTCGTACTTTATAATATAATACTCAAAGTATTTGTTCACCTACATTTTGTATATATTTGTGTTCAAGATTGACTGAATAGGTCCTTATGACCAATGGCCAACTAATATAGGTTCTGAATGTTATTAGAAAGCATAATGATTTTAACGAGGTGTACATAAAGATGCGCCCCATTTTATTTTTTAAATAAAAAGATGTACATTTATTGAAGGTATCGATGAAATTTTTATTTTGCCTTGAAATAGAATTGAATTATCGATATTCATGCTATTCCAAGTCAAATGTTCGCCTCCAAGTCGTCTGAAATTTCTATTTCATTGGCATAAGCCTGGGACTTAATGGACCCCCTAAATAAAGAGGCTAAAAGTGATAAAACGCATGAGCGGAACCTCCGAAGGTTCCAGTTCCTGACACACTAGAACACAAATGTGACATATGTGAATTTAGAAAAATAAGACGCACCTAATAAAAACCCCTTTATTTGGTTATGTATCTATTTTTTAAGCAATCGAATGATGTTTAAAAATATTTGTTTATTAAAACTAATAACTTTGTTTGCAATTTATTTAGAAAATTAAAAATACAAGTTTATTCATCTAAATCTATATTTTCCCTTCAAAGTAATCCCTATCGACTGCAACACACTTATTCCAGCGCTTGATCCAACCCTCGAAACATTTTTTATATTCGGTTATCGGTATGTACATCAGTGCTTCCTGCGATTTTTCCATTACTTCCTCTCGGCTGCTGAACCGCGTTCCCCGTAGTTGTTTTTTTTAACTCGTTTGAGCAAAAATAAATCACAGGGAGCCAAATCAGCTGAATTCGGTGGCTGTTGGATGGTATTTGTTGCATTTTTCGTCAAAAAATTACGAATAATGATGGCGTGCGACGGTGCGTTATCTTGGTGCAAAATCCACAAGTTTTCTGCCCACAATTCTGGTCTCTTTCGTCGAATTGCTGCACGCAAACGTCTCATAATGCTCAAATAATACTCTTTGCTTACTGTCTGGCCTTCTGGCAAAAATTCATGATGAAAACCGTGAGCATTGCCTTCTTTTTTGACTGAAAACGACGTGGTTTTTTGGTCTCGGTTCATTTGGTGAACGCCATTCACTTACCTGATGTCTGGATTGCGTGTCGTATTCATAAACCCACGTCTCGTCTCCAGTAATGATCCTTTGATGCATAAGGGATTCAGCCTCGCAAATCATCTCTTTTGCGACGTCAACGCGGTCTCTTTTTTGCATGAAATTGAGGTCTTTTAGCACCAACTTTGCTGCTACACGACGGAAATCCAAATCATTAACCAAAGTGTCTTGGACGGATCCATAGGCAATGTTTAAGTCCTCCGCCATCTCTCTGATGGTTAATTTGCGGTTATTGACTAATATTTCTTTTACTTCATCAATGTTTTCGTCGGTTTTCGATGGCGATGATCTGCCATTACGTTCATCATCTCCGATTGACTCACGACCACTTTTGAACCGCTCGTGCCACTGGTAAACGACCGTTTTCTTTAGAGAATCGTTTCTGAAACAATTTTCCAACATTTATAACGTTTGCGCACCATAATTTTACGCATTTAATACAAGTTCATTGTGGCAAACTTACATATACATGGGCATAGTACCCCGGCGTTAAACTCCGGACCCTACAAATTAATTTGTATCATTCCCTTGATAATAATAATAATAATACATCCATTTCTAAAATTGTAAAAAATCGCCAACACACACAGAGATACATAGATGTACTCTTGGCTAAGATTTAGAGGGAATGTCAACAACAGATGCACCAATTAAACAAAAAAAAAAAAAACAGAACTCAAATCGAAACAATGGGAGCGCCATACGGTGGTTATTCCGTTTTTTGATCAAGGTGGTATATATTTAAAATGCACTACTAGTGTTTACGTTTCTTATATGTTTAGATCCACAGTTTTTTAAGTTCAGTTTTTGAATTGCTTTAATACAGGAATGTGTGATGGTACAGCCTCAATAGTTTAAAGAGATATTTGTTTGTATATTGTATAGTATTCGAACACAAGCAAATGCTTATGTAATGAAATTACTAGATGGGGCTTGATTTCCATGTGCAAGTCAATTTTTCAATTTCAACTTCCAACGGAATTAGACATGAATGAATAGAAAAAACAATTAACTAATATCAATTATTATTTTTCTCCCTATGAGCCTATGATGTCAGAATTGTATGTACACTTAAAACATATGTCAAAAAGGTTCACAAGATTAAAAATTATGAGACTGCATTTAATCTATCTACAGAGCTTTAAGGGAGAACTCTAACAGTAATTTTAAAACCAAATTCCTATATATATATTGACTCACTTAAAGAAGTCGAAAAAAAAATAATAATAATAAATTAAAATCCCATCCGCTATCCATCTCTCTTAAAAGGTTCGCTAATAGTCGATTTCCTTCAATGGTTATCTCACTGCCAACGGTTTAGTTTAGTATCTTTATATTTTCCATATCGTGAAAGCATAAAATATTGCGTATGCCAAAAATGAACCACACCAAAGATAGACCGATTAAAAAGAGTTTTACATAAGATATGAAATAGAAAGGGGAAAACTTTAGAAGTCGGTTTAAGCTTGGTTAAGCAAAGCTCCATCAGCATGGTCGCTCGTGTATCTGTATACCTACATACATATATTGAATGTCGAAATTCATGATTAAAGTATCTTTCTACATATGTACGTAAATTCGTACGTATTTAATATACATACTTCTCTGTTAGCCCGAGCGTAATTTCAACTCGTACCTTTCTACATTAAAGTTTTGGGATGAGGAAAGCAAAAGGAGACGTTGTCAACGTGAGCCGTGTTTGGCGGGCGATTTACCACCATTTTTGAGGTAAGTACAATCCACTCATCTGAAGGGTACTGTGTAACGTGTTCCTATCGGATAGCATAATTACATCGTGTTTTTTTTTTTTGCTAGTTTCCTTTTACCACCTACATACATTTCGCTCCTTAGCTACCGACTTCCCAACAAGCATGATTTCTTTCACATTCACGAGTATAACCGACTTTTGATTCAAAATCTGCATGCTAACTTATGTATGTCAATATTAGCACCATTATTATACCAACATATATGTTGGTATGTACATATTGGACTGCCTCTAGAGCTTGAGCCAACTTAACATATCTATATTCATATAAATATATTGCAAGAAGCCAAGTATATTATTCATGAATATACATATATGTAGGCATGTACATATCTGCCTATGCACATCTGTATATATGAGTATATGTGTATATCATACTTGTACGTACATAGATCCTAGACACCGGGAAGCTGGAACTAAACAGGGTGATGTCAATCAAAATTAGCAACGAGGGAACAATTTAAAAGCTTGCGTTTAAGTTAATCCGCTGCGGTTAAAATACGAGTACCCAAAGCCTTCAAAGATTTTATCATTAAATTTGAAATCTGTCAGCTAAGGGCACCCTGTAGAAACTTCAGTTGTTTTTTTTTTTTTTTTTAATTGCATTTCTTCTGTAGCGAATCCAAAGCAAAAGCCCATTCTTAAGAAATATGCAGCTTTGGAGAAAGTTGTGGGTTTTGAACGAAAAAAAAACAAGCTTTAAATTAGTGAGAAAGGAAAATGTTTTTGATGATATAGACAACAAATGGCAGAATGGTGACACAGATGAATGGCAAGGAAGCTTGTACAAATGCAAAAACATTCAGGTCCGCATATACACACACAAGTGTATATATACATATGTACATATGTATATGTTTATACTCATGTATGTTGAATTAAAGGTATAAACGTCAACCATAAAGGAAGGAAAGCAAGATTAAAATTGATAGCAGCAACCGACAAGTGTCCTTATACATAATTTATGAATTAGCGGATGTCATGTTGTTCGTAATTCTGTAGTGTTTAGATTTTTTTTTTTTTTTTTTTTGTAAATGAGTTATTTGAAAGGAAAAAAACGAAGGAAGAAGTGGCGACAATAATAAAGATTTTATCAGGCCCATGCATCGTAGCCATTTAAGTGGTGTTAAAACGATAAAGTTATCCAGATTTTGAAATGCGGTTATCGTTGCATATTATTTTTATCGTTTCCATCACTTAAATATCAACACCGTGATACCGGCAACTAAGCTTAGGAAATAAAATTCAATGCATGAATGTACATGTATGGTTAAGTACTCATATAAATGATATTAAGTACTTGTGCATGCATATGAAAGTGTACGCAAGTAAAGGACATTTCAAACATATGGTATTCATATGAGTGGGTATTTTCGAATGCATTAACATTCTAATAAGATACGAAGGCAAGCCCTCTTAAACACCCGAATCTTTTCCATTAAGCCTGCTTGTACATTGAACCACACGGGACATCCAAATACCAGTATAGGCCTGATAAGGGCCATGTAGCAGATTACGTTTAACCTCGCATCGACTTGGCTACTATAAAACAGTTCCTTTGTAAGGGCAAAAGCGCCATTAGCTCTGACCAGTGCAGCATCTACATTTTTATTAAAATAAAGAAACTGATCTAGCCAGATCCCAGGCAAGAGGCTGTCCGTTTTGTCCAATGATCGAGAATTTCGCCAATTTTTTCTGGTATCCCTAGAGGCTTCAGACAACTGGCAACAAGGCAGGCACCAGTACATTCGTTTTTCCTTTACTCCATTGGATATCGGACGCCAGCTTATGAGTTCTATTGTATTAGGCGAACAATTCGCTTCAATATGACGCACTTTTAGATACGTTTCTGTGGTGAGAAATACGACAAAAGCAAAAAAGAAGAGAAACATTTTCAGGACATTTGTTTCTGTCCGAAGTGCAAATAAACGGCTTGACGACCATTGGAAAACGCCATCAAATTAAAATATGGACCGACTACATATATTACATATAGTATGTATGTAAAGGGTGATTCATCGTGAGATTTGATTTATAATGTAAAATAAAACACATAAATTGGAAAGCGAACTTAAAATTTTTGATACTGGTTCGAAGAGCAGTTCATGGCATTTACTTCTCGAAAATGATATCATGTAAATATTGCCCACGACTACGTCTGAGGTAGTCCATTTGGAAGCTTTAATATTGGGCGGCTCGTTCGAGAATAGCAACTGGTATCTCGCGGATTACACGAGTAATGTTGGCTTCCAAAGCCTTAATCGTAGCTGGCTTATTCCTAAAGATCTGACACTTTACATATCCCCAGATAAAATAGTCCAAAGGTGTGATATGGCATGATATAGGCAGTCAATTTACCGTAGCAAAACGTGAAATTAAGTGCTCACCAAAATGATTTCTCAACAAGTCCATTGTTTCACGCGCTGTATGGCTCGTAGCGCCGTTTTGTTGTAACCAGAGCTCACCGTAACCATGTACTTGAATTTCAGGAAGGACATAGTACGTTAACATGGCACGATAACGGTTACCATTGAAGATAACATTCTGATTTGCCTCATTTTTGAAGAAATATGAACCAATGATTCCACCAGCCCATAAACCACAATATACTGTTGGTTTTTAATGGATGTAATGGTAGCTCTTGGTACTCTTCGGGTTGCTCATCAGCCCAAATACGGCAATTTTGTTTATTAACGTATCCATTGAGCCAGAAATGGGCTTCATCACTGAACAAAATTTCACGATAAAAAACCGGATTTTCATTGAGTTTTTCCAGATCCCATTCACTGAAAATATGACGCAAATTTAATTCGACTGGCTTCAATTTTGTACGCTTTTAGGCCGAGATCCCTACATAAAATACGCCAAATTGTCGGATACGCCAAGTTAAGATGCGGAGAACGACGACGAATCGATTCGTCACGGTCTTCGCGTACACTCTCAATGCTGGATGTGGTCTAACCGTTCGAGTATCATCCACTAATGTAAACTGGGACTCAAATTTGCGAATGGTATTGGCAATAGTGGTTTCAGTAGGTCGATTATACGCACCGTAAATTCCTCGAATCGCACGAAAAACATGTCTCACAGAATGCTGATTTTCGTAATACAGCTGAACGATTTGGGGACGCTGTTATGTGAGTCTTTCCATGATGACTTGCCAAACAATACTGAATAAAAATGACAGAGCAGTTTGATAGGAGTCATGCGCGATTTGTCAAAACAAGTCTATTGAAAATCAAACCTCACGATGAATCACTAAACCACCAAACCAAACTGTTGGATGGTTAAAAATGTACAAACAACAAATGCTTAACTAAATAAAAGGTTTACTTTACGGCTCCAAGATACGCACTAGTGGATAAAAGCAATGCTGGTGAATAGTACAATGATTTCGAATGCTGACTGCCTAAAGCTCTTAATAGTTCTGACGTCTATGCACAAACATATTCGAGTTATGTAGCTATCATGCTCAAGCTTTCCCGAAAATACATCACTGCTGCTTTTACCAGAATTTTTACACTCCTGGTTCTGCCTTGATATTCATATCATGATCTTCACGAAGCCCGGTTAACGAGAAACGGACTTTTTTCCCGAAGGATTTCCATTGTTGTCCCTACGGTGTCTGCTGTAGCTTCATTCTACTGGAACCATATGTTGAGGCTCTTCTTATCGGCCTGCTGTAAAAAATTATTTATCTTTGTCCGGTAGTTCTTCGCAATTATGTTTTGCGGATGTTCACACTTTAACGCAAAACAATGCATCTGAGAGGGTATAATTGACCCTGGTGTAACTTTCTCAGATTTTTCGTACTCCATTTCTGTTTACCAGCTCAAAATTAGGCTGTTTGAATTTTTTTAGTTTTTGCTATATGAATCTATTGGCATATCGTAGGGTTGTTCTCCATCTGGTGGTAATAATTCTTGGTACAGTTGAACCTTGTATGAAAACAGCTTCAGATCAAGTTCCGGAATTGCGTAATTGAGTAACATATCGATGGTTGAAACCGATGGATCGCCCTCTTAACTCTATCATACAAATCCAAAACCTCTACATTGTCAACAGACGGGTGATTACATTTCTTATCATTTTCGCAATAGGAACTGTTGCAGCATTAAAATGATTCGGTATTTTCATTATAGCATTATAGCAATGGATTCTAGTCCAATATAATAAAATTATGATTTTAACCCATTCTTGCACTGAGTACGTAGCCATTATGAGTTTTCTGAGAATCTTTAGAATTCGCAAAAAATAAATAATAATTAGACCCAACAAAAGTTAAAAAAATTTAAAAACAATAGTTTTAGGTGGGTCACAATGTTCATATATATATCCATTTTTAAGAAACTGTTTCAATCATTTTAGACATACTTATTCGCAATCGTATGACGAAATTTCTAATTTTGATTTTTCAATCAGATCATTCCTTTATCAGAAACTCAAAAAGGTGTAGCTTTTCTTTTGAAACAACAAATTCTTTGACATACCTAACAAGCAAAAATACTTTTAAGCATGGTCCCTTATTCAAAGATTTTTAAGCATGAAGAATATGTCAAAACCTATGATTTGCAAAATTATATGAGCGTAAGAATTTGGTCATTGTTTGATATGACAAAAGGGCAATTGCTAGAATGAGATGTCAGTAAATTCTTTCTTCTTAAGATCCCTCCTGTTTTTGCTTCGAAACGTCTTAGTTCGAAACGTCTTCCGATTCTTACCTCATTCGAGTCTCATTTTGTTGTGAATAAATTTTTATTCCAAATAAAAAGCAATTATGTACATCAGTTTTGAAAGTGCTAAGATGAAGCTTGAAACATACTGGTCGGATTTGAAGGTATACTCCCACTGAAGACCAAATTTTTGTGTGTAGGTTTCTCAACTTCGCCAAGCAAAATTTTGAAAAAGTAAGTAAATGCTCCTCAGTTTGCATTCAATCTTAAGATATGCCTTGTATCAAGTTTCCTTTAAAAGTTATCAGTAATTTGTACTTATATCACGTCGATTTATACAGTTATGTTGATTGTATATAATTTAATTTCGTTCTTTTTGCCTATTTTGCAGTGCATGCCTCTGGATTCTTTGACACCCAAGGGCCGACCTTTGCAATTGAACCTTCTCACCGCATTGAATTCACAAATACTGCTGGAACTTTAGTTGATTGCACTGCAATTGGAAACCCTGCACCCAATGTTGAGTGGCTGGATAAGGAAAACAACCCGATAACGTCAGTATCGAAGGTAAAAAAAAAACATCCCATATGAACACCACTAAAGTATCTTATAGGAATAAGATTTAATAAGACAAAATTAAAAATACATAACAATTGTGAATGTAAACTTTTTTTCATTTTTATAATCTTATTAGATCCGTCATATTCTGGCTAATGGTTCACTGTATTTTCCGCAATTCGAAGCGGAGGAATTCAGACAGGACGTTCACTGGTCCGTCTACCGGTGTGTTGCATCTAATTTGGTCGGTATGATTGTTTCAAAGGATGTTGTGGTAAAGGCAGGTAAGAGCTTATTTCCAAGAGTGGTGCATACGTTGATTTTAGAAAGGAAACTTATTATGAGTTTTCTTATTGATATTATTGTTGTTATAAAATTGCACTTATGTAGGTACATATGTACTCGTATTTTTCAACTTTTTTTATTAAAGTACCCGTATAAGTAACACATAATATGTGTACAACATCTATAAATGCTTCTCGTAAACTTCAAATCAAGAAGGTTCTTATTATATCTAATACTTAATTTTGAAGTTACTGAATTCTCAAATTGTGTTTTTTTTTGGTATACTGTGCCTGCATTCCATAGTCTTTATCCTGAATGATTATGTTTTCTGTTTTGCTTTCCCTGAATTCAATGTAACCGACTATTTAAATTGAATTTAGGGCATTCGTATAAAATTCCGTTATGCTGTCTTTACAACTAACCTCAATAAGAAAATAATAAGAAACAAAATAAGAAATTTTACCAAAATATTTTGCATACACGTGTGCATACATGTATGGATATGGTTTCCTGTACATAAGAATGAATGATGTTGATTTCACAACTTCGATTTCAAGACAGAAAAAAAAGATAAAATAAAATACATTTGAAGATAAATATACAAACGACTGAAAAATACTTGGTCCATAAACGGGATTCAAATAAAAGCTAAAAAAAAAATGTACATCAGAAAAAAAAAAAAAACGAACAAGGCAGATAGATGCTTTCTAATAAGAAATTGGGTCAGAAGCGAATTGAAACTTCTTTGTTTAAGTTTTAAGCACACTAGTCCATAGAAAGTCTTGCTGCAAAACTAAAACCGCCCTTTTTATTATCAACAAATCCATTGCAGTTCTCTTTGATTGTAAGTGTTTTTAAATAAATTTTTATTCAATTATTTTCCGGAATCCAATTTTAAAATTCCTAAAAAAATATAATGTTTAAGCTGTAGTTATAGAACTGGTACACCCCCAGAAGAGACAGTTCTTGGTTACTTTATGTGTACCTAAATGCTGTAGGGAACGTGCAGGAGTTAAAGAAGTTAATTAAATTTGAAAGATGCATACGAGTACATGGGTATATGGATTAATTAGAGAGCTTGATTAAAAACTTTTGAAATTGATTTTTGTTCTATTTAAATATTTAATCATGTAACGATCATACTCTTTTAAAAAGATTCCTTAATCGCACAATATTCGGATTTAGGCGTTCTCTTTACATATCGGAAACAATATATAAATGATTTATTCGATATATGTAAATGATTTACGTGCGAGGCAATTCTCTAAAGAAGTCTTTTCATTAGTTCATGTAACGAACTAACAACTAGCACGTACTAAGACCCACTGCCTGAGGATGCACTGGCAGTTTGACAACCACCTCTGGAAAAATATCGAAACCTAACGCTTAAGTTTCAAAACTACTACACCACCCGCCTGCGCCCTGGTGAAAAGCCAGTAAAAGGGTATTCATGTCCCCTTGATGCGCGCGCGGAATTATAAAAAAAAAAACAACAACAAACTTCATAGAAGGAGATTTATCACAGAAAGTTTAACGGTTCTTATATTTTAAAACTTAGAACCACGCTTAGCAAGATTGATTACAAATTTTACAATCTCTTATATTTTCTCTATACAAAAAAAGAATGAAAAAAAGTTACTGTCCTAAGACAAACTTAAGTGCGTACACCTAATACAAATTAAAAGAAATTTCTAAATTCAGTTTAGATCATTAATTGAAGCTTTTGGGTAAAAACCTGTAACTTTTTTCCAATTCACTTCAAGTATGGTTATATATTCAACTATTTCTTGCTCACCTGCAACATTTTTTTCTTAGCTTTCAAGCTTAACCAGTCAGACTTAACCTGAAAAACCATTTGAGAATACTACAAGTTCTCCTTATCAGGAAGTTCTTGGCGTGACTAGTCGGTCGCACCCATGAGTATATGAAAATTGCATGCTTGGCTAAAATGCTGCGGTATGTGTGTCGAGGAGATGCATACTTAAGAGTCAAGTAGATCATAGTGGATCAAAAAAGGCCCAAAATCATCAATGCTAAGCGTCAGGGGGCATTGATAAGTAAATAGGTACCATCTGATGAAAAATATATAGCTCACCAATATCATTCGACTGCACTGTATGCAAGCATTTTACGAGTATTCTTGATCTTGCAACACCGCAATATTTATAAAAAAAAGTAGGTCCATTATCCTCCTGCAAAAGCAAGATTGCTCCTAAAAATCTATGGAGAGAGATCACTAGATTGGAACTAGTCAAAGTGATGTGAATCTTAGAAAATTTCTTAGCTCAGTATTATGCGTGTCCTGCAACCCTGAGAAGAAGCAAATCTCTATAGTAATCAAAATTATAAAGCTTTCAGCATAGGATATTATGCTCGACTTTATTAAAAAATTATAACAAATATGGTAAAGTAGGCAAAGGAATGTTACTTATTCTCTATCAAATACTAGCCTTTATAAAAAGTGTTTTAAATTATGTAAAGTAAAATAAATACAAAAAAACCAATAACCGTGAAAGTTAAATATTGTTTACATTAACTCAAATCGGATGCTTTTCCCCAGGAAAGCTGCATACCTACATACTCGTATAATAAATTGTTATTATCCTGAAAAACAAAGCCAACGTCTCTTGGATGTATACATATTCGTAGTTAGAAGATATGGTATCTCATATCAATTTAAAATATTATGAAAAGGAAAAAGAAAAAAATACCTTCTGGTCTGATTTTATCTTTTGTCTGCATCATGTACAAATTTTGCCGAAAGAAATATCTTTTATAAATCAAAACGACTCTGTTTTTTGAATATTTTTCCTAGAGTCGTCAATTAGAAACGTGGATATGTATGTATATATACAAACATTCATCGAGGGTGAACACAAAAAATCTAAAACAATAAACAGTACAATGGTATATACATATGTTTTAATACATATATACATATATCCTCAAAAAGGAAGTACCCGAAAACCCTTGAGGAAGCAGAAAAAAAAAACAGTAGAACACTCACTGTACATATGCAAAATACATATGTACTCGTACTCTCAAATATTTGTACATACTCCTAGATACTCGTTTGTTTTAAGGAAAACTGAACTCGAATGACTTGCTATATTCTCCACATGGAATGAGCCTTCCGGTCATAAATATTCTTTACATTCTACGAATATACAATTAAATCAAAATCATCTGATGCTTAATTTACAAAAACAAATTAATACATTTATTTGATCGATGGATTCCTGATTTTTCATTTATTGTAGAACCGAATCGTTGGATTGGAAAAGCTATGACTTCAGCATATGACACACCATTAAACATTGTCCTTTATTTCATTACCATTACCTTTATTTCATTACCATATTAAACAAATTAGGTAACATCAGAAAATCCAAGTCATAAAGTTAAATTTTTTATTAGAACACGTCTTGGTATTTTCTTTTATAATTTTAAAAAAGGAGATAATTAAATCTTTCGCTATAAAGCCTGGCAAAAAAGAAACAAAATTCTCATATAACCAGACATAAGCCCCACAGACAAAATTGAGATTCTCCGAAATTTTAGCTGGTAGATATGTACGTTGGTATGTAAATTTTTTATATAAGAGTATCGACGTACGTACATATGCTCAAACATTTGGATGTGTATAAAGGTATACCGTTGCGTAGATATTATAGGTTATAGGTTATAGGTTAAGCCTGAAATAAAAAAAGAAGAGAAATTATTGTATTTCGTGTGGCATCGAATGAATATTTTCGCTGAGAACACGTCAATCATGATTGCAGTAGAATGCGTACGCACACACATGTACTCGTATGTTAATTTATAAAAGAACGTAGGAATATACAACATATTTTTGTATAGTGTGTGTATAGGTACATATCTATACATATGAACACACATTCTAGGTTTGTTCGTGTACAAGATCGAATAGAGTTTATTAAGCAATGCGCCACAATGCTTGATATATGCTGCAGTCCTTTCTGCTACCATTGTTTCGAAATCCTATCCATTTTTCTCTTCTACAGTTTTCCTATCGATTTTTCGATTTAACCATTTTATTCGATGTTTTTTTTTTTTTTTTTTGTTTATTTATTTATTTGTCAGTGGTCAATCAACGTTACGAACCGGAAGTACAAAACCCAGGCGGCTTTATTGGTAGCAATGTCCTTATTAAGTGCAACATACCATCTTTTGTGAAAGAGTATGTGGCTGTGACATCTTGGTTACAGGAACCCAACTTTAATATTTATCCATCGCTTGAAGGAGGTAAGTTTTGTTCAGTTTTTTAAAAAGATCCGTACATATATTAAAACATTTAAATTGTTCACAAACAAATATGTATGAACTTAAAGTCTGTAAGGTTTCATTTTGAATTGAGAGAGTACATAACATATTGAGCACACACCAGTTATTTTTTTGATTTCCGCAGCTCCTATACAACACATGAACTGCGGCATTTACCGCTTTACCCCACAGCTTTACCTTGGTATGCTTACCGCATATCATTGATCTGGCTGCTTTGATAATTTTTCGAATGTCTTGTTCGGGTCGTCCGTTTTCTTGTGGACTTTAAGGAACGGTTTTCTGATGACATATGCCGCGGGCCCTTAGTAATTCGAATTCGAATTTCAAGCCCGTATCGTTGCGAAGAGTTTTAGCAGTGCGCCCTGTATCAACCTCCACCTGCTCTAAATATATTTGCTGCAGTTTAGTTACTCATACCTCAATTTTTTGTTAAGGAAAATAAACATAGTGATTCGTTAAATAAGGCAAAACCAGCTCAAGTTTCCCCACTATCAATTTCTTAATGTGTACTTTTCGTTTTCGAAATACTTATATGGAAGTTCGTCAATTGAATTGGTTGCGGTTCGTTGTGCCTCTTTTTAAAAAACAAAAATAATAATAATAATAATAACTCATTTTCCTATTTATCGCCACATCTACAATTTGTCTTTGTATTTGTATACAGTTTAGCTCCCCGGCATATCCGTTTGAATCCAAACCGGTGAAAAACACCTACATACTATTGTAAAATAATTAGAACTCGCAGTCACCGCCAAATTCCAAAAATCTAAATAATTTAGATTATAAAGACAAAGGTAGTTAGTTAGTGATTAACATAATTATTCGTCACAATACACATTTTAAACGTTTTTTTCGATTCTTGAAAATTTGTGTATTTAACCCTAACGAGTCCTGAATTTAATTTGGGAAATAATAATAATTACTAATAATTAAATGAACAATTTTAAATTTGCAAACATCCTTCCTATTTAATTTACAGATGGAAAGAATCATATGCTTCCAACAGGTGAATTGCTGGTAATTAATATTACGCGAATGGATGCACATCGAATATATCGGTGTCGAACACATCACCAATTAACTCAGGAAGCTGTGGTTAGCAGCAATGTAGGAAAAATACAATTGACAGGTACGTAGATACAATATTTCCACAAGCGCGTTTGAATCTACATATGAACGTATATGCATGAGAACATTTTAATATGCCTGCACCACTGCAATGTATACACTCATACACACATGTAAAAAAATAAAGTCTACGATTATAGAATTGGTTTATATATTTTATTTTACTCGACCAATTAGTAAACATACATAGGTATATACCTAAATTGTGTGATAGCAAAAATAATTAGCTAATTTGGAGACATACATATGTTTTTATATTTTTATCCTTTTTTTTGTTTTTTTTTTTTCAGAAATGCGTGAACTTGTGCCGCCGATAATGAATGAAAAGCTTGTGTCACTCACCGCGCGTCTTGGTGACCCAGTGGTAATAGCATGCGTTGCCTATGCAAACCCTACGCCTGTTTATAGGTATGTAAAATTTTTAAATTATGTATTTCAATTCAACTATGATAGATACAAAGCTTTTAACATTTGCTTATATTTAAGAGAAGCAAATCTTAAACACATGTTGGTCACATGGTCAGATGTAGACAAAAATGGTATGTTTAGGAGCTGCAGGTTGTGTTTGTAAACAATAATGAATCAAACATATTTGTTGATTATGGAAAATCTTTCATGCAACTACACTTTAAATACGACTTTGCGGCTTGTGACACATTGCTAACTTTCAGTCTGATTTGGAGCCACGCTTTTCTAGTATTTAGGTCTTTATCTCACCAATAACGGGCTAAATAATGTTGTCAGCATACACCTTAGGTAATTGGAAACCACATCGTCAACCTGAATTCTATATAATATATAGTAATATATAATTCTTATAAATTATAATACAAGCTGATATTTTTCGACCCTAGATGAATTTGTAAGGCGCAATATTTGAACATCAATCTATTGAATATTTCGTTATTTTGTAAAAGCCTTAAGCCTTAAGCTTCGGATTTTTTTTTTTTTGCTAGTTTACCTTATCCTTACCAAACCTATCTGCCTGTATAAGATACGCAAACTGTTTATGTTGGAAGTCAACGACTTTGTCTGCCTGGAAACTCTGATTAATTGAAAATATATGTATATGATAATAGGGAAGCATGTAATATATTTTGTATAGGTAAATAATATGGTATATATCTATGCATGTACATATTGTATGTATAGACAGAGATTATCATAAAACGAAATGTCATTTTTGGAAATCGCTATTTCTTTAACCTAAGACAGGCACTCATTGGAACAACATACAATGTGAAGACATAATAATCCACATCTGCAAAAGTTCTGCCCAAGGATGAAAAATTTACATTGTATGAACTGTACAGATAAAGTGCACAAAGGCGGTTTTTAAAAAATATATGTAAGTATTAATACATAGATATCAATGCCTTACCTCAGATAATTTTTTAGTTCTCTTCAATGGATCAACACAACAAGAAAAGTACTTTGGCCGTACAAGTAATGCATGTTTGCGTACACCCATAATAGCATCATTGTGTCGAATTTTATATTGAAAATTTTTTCTTCAGAGAAACTTGAAGGAAGAAAAAAATAACAGTCAATACCAAATGCATATCTATATTCGAATCACCATAGAAATACATATCAAAATGGTCAATAAGCATATTCCAAAATATCCAATAAAGGTTCATGATATCGGCTTCCAATTTGTCTTAGGCAGATACAATAATGAACACATCCGAATAAGCATTTCTGTTTGTAAATACTAGTTTTCGGTTAACCTAGTCGATACATCCTGCAAACATTCGTTTGTAACTTTATCCATATACCTATTCCGATATCATTGCATACCGTTCTCGTTTCATTCAAAACAGTATCCATACCTGCAAAGCCCTGCACCTGCAATCCACGTTCACCCCTTTTTCGCACTCCATTTTAATTCTTCTTCGTTCGACTTTATCCCCACCGGGAGCGATTATTTTTCGTTTTGTGTCCTTTTATGTGCCCTTTGTTGTAAGTTAAACTGCACTTGGTTTACTGTGCTCCTGAATGCTCTACTTCTCTGCCTTGCTATGCTTTGTTCTGCTTTATTTCTGGATATGTATATCCATACAAAGTGCATGCATATGTACGTCTGTACGTAAAATTTTATACGAATGAGCTGAACATGCATACAATTATATTTGGTGGCTCACAGGCCTGATGTAGACTTGATTGGTGGATGTTTTTGCAAGGCGGTGGCATAGCGCAGTGTTCAGGAAAAAATAAAACTGGTTTGAAATGAATCTTGTAAAGGGTTTTAAGAAAGACATCGCTTGTGTTGTCGCTCTCTTTGCTTGATTAAAAAATAGTCCGTTTGATTATACGACCATAGCAGTGTAATACAAATGTACGCTTACATGTGCACACCTAGGCACACGCAAAACAATCTATAAATATTTACATATGTTCATACATACCTACATATGTATGTAGGTATAATTAGAAACATAAGTAAGAATATATATATATATATCATACGAGTTTGTACATATGTAACATGTCTGAAAACTTATGAACGTTCAAATATGGTATAAAAATACCAATGTACAACACTGAGATTGAGGATTATTTCTAAATATTACCTGGCAAAATTTCATCAAAGGGAAACCCAATTCGAAACTACAAGGTCCGTACATAAATTAGCCGTAAAATAAAAAGTTTTTATTTTGCAACTAACTCCGATCCTTTTTTTCCATTACAAAAGTTTCAATTTCAACAAAAGGTCCTCTATTGATAACGTCCACGGGAAATAAGAACACCAATATCCTTTAATGTCGGGGCGGAAATAGTGCTTTAAAATCTGATACACAAATAAGAAATCATTCATGCGATACAAAAATTTCAGATATATAAAAGCAAGAGCCTGATGTTACAGTTCTAGCTCAGAGTAGCGTCTAATTTTTTGTCTATACCTACTATTCAACAAACACCATATCCACGCAGCCACTCACCGCCTATACAAAAAACACCTATCCGTCAACCAACGATCCACCTGAACCTGATATTCATCCACTCACCGTCATTCATTCTTTCAGTATGCAACCAACCCCTATCCAACCGCTAATATCATCGTATCATGAACTCAGCCATCTGGAAATGTTATTTGTAAGACATCTACTCGTACAAAGATATTTTGTATTAAATATTGCGTAAACTGCCAGTCTATTGCTAAATAAGGGTTTCCTAGAGGTTGCCTCCGATCAAAGATTTATTTATTTTATTTATTTAATCGATTTATTGGGTCATATAAAAAGTCTCCGAGGATTTCTGCCACTAGAAGGTGTAGGTGTCCATTTATCTGGAAACGCTAATCTGATTGTTTCAAACGTGTTTGAAAGTTGGCGTCAGGCTACATTTTTTGTGAAGACAACTGTGTAATTCGTTGCTCGTGTTAAAAGTTATAATGATTTGAATATGAGTGAAATATCTGAAGAATATATATGATATATGTACATGTGACGCTTTTTTACTTAGGGGGTTATTCATCGTGAGGTTTGATTTTCAATAGACTTTTTTTGATAGATCACGCGTGACTCCTACCAAACTGCTTTGTCATTTTTATTCAGTATCGTTTGGCAAGTCATCATGAAAAGACTCACACCACAACAGCGTCTCCAAATTGTTCAGCTGTATTACGAAAATCAGCGTTCTGTGAAAAATGTTTTTCATGCGATTCGAGGAACTTACGGTGTGTATAATCGACCTACTACTACAGTATTCGCAAATTTGAGTCCCAGTGTACATTAGTGGATGATACTCGACCGGTTAGACCACATCCAGCTCGTAGTGAAGAGACTTTAGCAGCTATAACTGAGAGTGTACGCGAAGACCGTCGTCGTCAGCAGCTTGGCTTGGCGTATTCTTAGCATATTTTACGTGAGGATCTCGGCCTAAAAGCGTACAAAATTCAACTTGTGCAAGAATTGAAGCCAGGCGACTTGAATTTGCGTCATATTTTCATATTTTTGAATGGGCTCTGGAATACCTAAATGAAAATCCGGTGATTTATCGTGAAATTTTGTTCAGTAATGAAGCCCATTTCTGGCTCAATGGATACGTTAATAAAAAAAATTGCCGTATTTGGGCTGGTAAGCAACCCGAAGAGTACCAAGAGCTACCATTACATCCATTAAAAAAAACCGTATGGTGTGGTTTACGGGCTGGTGGAATCATTAGTCCATATTTATTTAAAAATGAGGCAAATCAAAATGTTACCGTCAATGGTAACCGTTATTGCGCTATGTTAACGGACTATGTGCTTCCTGAAATTTAAGCACATGGTGAGCTCTAGTTTCAGCAAGACGGCGCTACGAGCTATACAGCGCGTGAAACAATAGACTTGTTGAGAAATCATTTTGGTGAGCATTTAATTTCACGTTTTGCTTCAGTAAATTGGCCGCCGATATCATACCTTTGGACTATTTTCTCTAGAGATATGTAAAGTCTCAGGTCTTCAGGAATAGACCAGCTACGATTGCCACCTCAGTCGTGGCCAACATTTACATGATATCGTTTTCAAGAAGTAATTGTCATGAATTGTTCTTTTAACCGATAATATAAGTTTTAAGTTCACTTTAAAATTTATGTGTTTTATTTTACATTATAAATCAAACCCGACCCAGGAGTGGTGTATTCGTTTCCGTTTCGGAAATTTCGATGTAAAAGATGCACCTCGCACTGGTCGGCCTGTCACTGAAAAAGTCGATGAAATTTTGCAACTGATGGAGCAAGACCGGCATGGAAGCTGTCAGGAGATAGCGAAGGCACTAAACATCAACCGTATGATAGTTTAGAATCATCTAAAATGAGCAGTCTACTCAAAGAATATCGATGTTTGGATGCCATATGAATTATAACGCTGCTGAAACGTAACGATATGGAACTATTTTTAAAACGCTTCATTACGGATGATGAAAAATGGATTAAATACGAGAATATCCAACGCAAGCGATCATGGTCAAAGGCCGGTGACCGACCACAAACGACTTCAAAGCCTGGATTGACGGTAAACAAGGTTACGTTGAGTGTTTGGTGGGATTGGAAGGGAATTGTCTATTATGAGCTGCAAGAACGTAGCGAAACAGTCAATTAGATCCTCAACTATGCACAACTCGACCGTCTGAATGAAGCTTTCAAGAAAGAGCGAAACGGAGTTGTCTTCCATTATGACAATGCTAGGTCACACACATCTTTGCTGACCCGGAACAAATTGACGGAGCTTGGTTGGTTTGTTTTGATGCATTCACCATACATCCTGGACCTTGCACCCTCTGATTACCATTTGTTTCGGTTTTTGCAAAACTCTCTTGATGGTAAAAAAATTGGCCCACTGAAGAGCCGCTGAAAATCACTTGGCCAAGTTTTTCGCTGATAAACCACAGAAGTTCTAAACCGATGGAATTATAAAGCTACCCGGAAAATGACAAAAGTTCATAGATAATAATGGCCAATATATAATTGATTGAAATTGATTTTTAATAAAGAAAATTTTTTTTCAAAAATATACCAAAAAACCGGGGAGATTTTTTATATGACCCATATATAATATTATGCTTCAGCACTAATGATAAACTATATTTCATGATAGCGATTAACTTCTTTAAGTAAAACTAAATGCAATACCAGAAACTATTCTGAACAAACAAAGTTGCCAAATGTCATCTCCAAGGCAATTTAAAACGTATACACACACAAACTATGAATATGGAGAAAATGAAAATGTTACTTATTCCAACGGTGTGGCAAACGTAATCTAGTCATAATAATGCATACCCCGGAAAGTATGCACATTAGGAAACCAAATCAGGTGTTTTGCCATGTTCAAACATCGAAACCCAATCTCACTACGAGTTTCGCCGAAGAGGCCGAAGAAAGAAAAAAATGTAATCAATCCAATGTCAAAAACATAGTAGTCTGTTTGAATTCCACATAGTTATTAATCTAAGAATGTAGAAAATGTAGAAAATGAGAAAAGTGTGTGTAGTTAAAAATTTTTATATTAATGCTCTCAAGTAGTTTGTTTATGATGATCCGTCTATTAAAGTAAAGCATTTTAATTCATTTACTATATGTCCATATATGAACATGAATAAATATGTATATACATTCCTTCATATGTGCATACCATACGTGGAATTTTTCCACTTTTCGTACATAATTGTTGACTTTGCTTTTCATCATTATCTTCAGCTTTGGATATATGGTAGTTGCCGTCATAATTTTATATAAAATACGTGTAGTCACGGGTAAATGTACATACATATATTACTCGTATTTCCTGCCCAGAGAAGTAACCCTACATTTTGTTTCTTCTGATTGTAAAAGACGTTTCTTTCTCTTGTTTTTTTAAGTAATAATCTACACTGTTTAAGATGTCTTTCCAAATGCTGTGCTATTTTTTAATACATTTCCTTAATGGAATATATTAATAAAAAGGATATAATACACGAATACATGTGTAAACGGTGAACAAAAAACATTACATGTTTTTACAGTATTTTTATGCTCACAGTTTCTGTTTTCGTTATTTTACTTTTTTTTTCTTTAACCGTCAAAAGTACGTCTTATAACATAGCAGAGTTCATTGTTATTCTACAAGGCGCTACATTTTCTTTTCAGCCATCAGTGGGACTGAGAGTATGCTGATTTTTATGCATTTGAGTTATTCATTTCCCAAAAAACACTCTTGACGTCTGGACTTGAAATCATGTCAACAACATAAGTAAAAAATTTTGAAAGACATTTAAAATCTTCCTTTAGGAAGACATTAACCAACCGCCAAACAAGAGGGTGGAAAACAATCCGTACTTCTCTTTTCTTATCCGCTTAATTATCGTGTTACTTTCTCTACGTTTCTCCTAAGCCTAACTTAATCCAATCATCCCACCTTGCTAGCGAGCGATGTATCCGTTGCATCGCAAATGTAACCTAATGCGACTGTGAATAGCTGTGGGAACATGTTTCCACCTGAACAAGTAAATTTGCTTATGCAGCAAATGTGGCTCATGCTGATTTATCGTGGCTTATGCGCGTGGTGTTTACTTCTTACCCTTCAAGAATCTACGTCCCGTAGATCAATGACGACAGCGTTTGATGCTTGGATATTTATGTAAATACCATATATATATTTTTATTTTTCTTTTTAATCTAAGTTTGCATCAGGTGTGCCATCAGATGAACTCACGGCCGGAAAAGTTAGCCTTCCGTTAACCTTTTTCCACATGAAGCATGCTAAGATAAGTAGTGTTATGACAATAAGTCCCTCCGAAAGAGTGGATATCCTAATTCTTCCAGATAGGTCACTGAGACTCACTATATTTTGAAGACTTAGATTATGAACAGATTCCAAGTCTATTCTTTGCCCTTAGTGGTTTTTAACAAGGTTGGAGGCAAAACTTGCAGTTCGCCATTAAAATTCGTTAGGAAGATGATATTGCTTCCGATAAGTTCTATGATTTCATCGGTGTTCCGATGAATTTGGGTCTACACTGGTCCTCTAAGATTTTCTCTAAAGCCTCCTCTTTACAAATGGTCGAATTGTTTATAGAGAGACAATCCTTCAGTATTCCGTATGTTGATCCTTTATTGATTAACACTCTATTAAACTCTGTATTGACCTGTTTTTCGTTTATGATCGACGGACGTAGTAGAAGCATGTTGTACTCCTCTTTCCTCATTTTTGGTATTGATAGAGTGTAAAGAAGCAATGAGCCATTTGTGTAGATCGAGGGCGTTGCAAAGTCGATGGCCTCGATTTCATTTTCATAGGGTAGAAACTCGACTTCGTTCACTAGCAAGTTAATTTCGTCGTGGTCCAGCAGGTTTATGTTAATGTTAATGCCTTTTACCATCTGAAAAGCTCTCACTATTTCATTAATCTCTTCTTTTATTATCAGTACTTGCTCTAGTTTGCGAATATCGACCATTCTGTTGTCGTTATTCTTTCTGCCGTTGACCCAGTTAATTTTCGTGGTAATGTCTTCAATTCCCTTGAAGAGTTTCTCGTTGATTTTATACTATAGTTGTTGTCTTGAATTATCTGCTGTTGGCTGTCCAGGATCTTATCCCAGTCTGCGGAGTCTGGATTTCCTGCAACCCACTTCCATACGGAGGCAAAATTGACAAATTTGATTAAGAAGTACAATATTCAATGTAATATAATTAATGATATAATGGTGATATAACATAATTTATTCATGATTAATTGATAGTTTCATATTTATAATATATATTTTACTTGCTTGATTGTACAACTCATTGCAAGTTTTGCTTTGTGTACTTTTCTGCCATTTGATGTAATGACGGTAACCTTTTTTTTTTGTCACTATTTCCTTACGGAAAAGCGGCTTGCTTTTTGCTTATATTCCCTTAGAGGCTGTATAAATAACATCTCCTTTCTGGTAAGCTTTTGGTTGTGACCTTTTTTTATTTCTTTTTTTTTAATTTCGCCTTTTAATTCTTTACTAACTTTTCTACGGAAATTGAGTAAATTTTGGAAATTAATGCCTTGTGCTCGGTCGAAAAATATGTAGATCGATTTTCGCTTTGTAACCGAGTATATAGTGTTACATATTAAATATTATTACAGAACGGACCTGTTCTTTATGTGAACCAGCTTACCAAATTTCGAAAATTTGTCAATGCAACTACTAAACTTTTCATTTTGGATTTCGACAATATCCAAATGGATGATTTCGCACGGGTAGGACGGGATTAAAGTTGGCTGAAATTCGGGATTGATTGGATGTCTGTCATATTTATTTGCATTACGAATTTCGCATACTTAATATACTTCCTGACAAGGCTGAAAATTTCCGTAAAATTTTTACCAGAAGTTGTTTCTTATTTTGTTCCTTTTTTGTTCTTTATTTTCGCGAGGATTACAGTGCGCTCTCTTGTGCTGCTTCGTTATTAGCTTACAAGCTCGGTCAGGGATTTAACATCTTCAACGACTCTTTGGGTAATTCTTAGCATGTGCTTGTCAGTGATTAACCTCGACCTTGAGCACCTAGAGAGTGCGTCTGCCACCAAATTAGATTTCCCCGGTTTGTAGATTAATTCGTTGTTGTTGTATTCTTCTATTCGGGCCTTCCAGCGCTTTAACTTGGCATTATGATTTCGGTTTCCCATTGCAAACGGTAATGGCTTGTGGTCCATGTAAACACGAGTCTACAGACATCCCTTTTTTATTTGTGGCATAGTTTTCTTCTGTTCTTGAAATGTAGGCTATTGGTCGATCTTCACCCCATTCTCTTTCCGATCGAACCGCGCCTATTGCGAAGTGTAAAGGTTAAATGGTTTCTCGAAATCAGGAAAAGCTAAAAACTCGGATGACATGAGTAGTGTCTTAAGGTCATCGAGGGCCCGCAAAGCATCCTCAACCAGTTCAATTCGAACACGCTTTCACTCATTTGCTTTAATTCGCGCATTCGTCCCCAGACTAAGTGAGGTTAAAGGTTTTGTGACTTTCGCATAATCGCGAATGAACTTCCTATAGTAGGAAGTGAATCCAAGAAAACTCTTCAGATCTTTTAGAGTTTTGGAAGGCGAGATTTTTTGAATCACCTAAAAATTCAACATCTTTCTTCATAAAGTGGACCTTCTGCAGGTTTACCTTTAGGCTAACTTCTGAAAGTCTATTAAAAATTGTTTTAAGGTTTCTGAGATTATCTTTGACGTTTCATCCGAAAACTATTATATCGTTTATATAGACGTTACAAATTTTCTCGATGAATTCTTTAAGTACATCATCGATCATTCTTTGAAAGATTGCCAAGGCTTCCTTTAAACCGAATGGCAATCTAACAAACTCATATTTCCCATTCATGTTCGAGAATGCGGTCTTTGATATATCGGGGGATTTCATTAGGATCTGATGAAATTCGGAAATGAGATTAAGTGTCGTAAAATACATTGCTTGATTAAGACTAGCAAGCGTAGAATTAATGTCAAGCATGGGGTATGCATCAGAAATTGTCACACTATTCAGACGTTTATAATCTATGACCATCCAGTACTGCTTTTTTCCAAACGGTTTGGATTTCTTGTCTACAACCCACAATGGAGAATATTATGGGTTTTTGGAAAGTCGGATTATACCTTCTTTCAGCAATTTCTGTATTTCTTTTTCTACAACTGCTCTCATGTTCATTTTTGCTTTTAGCTTATATAGGCTCGTCTGTGCTTGCTTTTATTTCCGTTCTGACTACTGTCTGTATCATCTCATTCTCCCCAATGAGACCAACAATTTGAGCGTTCTTATCAATCATCTCGTGGAGTTTGACTTTAACATCTTCAGGAAATAAAGCATTGAGGGCGATATTAACTTGTGCCGAAACCTTGGCTTTCAAGGGAATAACGATACCTGGCTTAAGGGAAGGTGTGATTTCTTTACGATCTATTACCCCCTTCATTTATTTTAATGAGTCATCGCTGATGATTCCATCGAACGATGACAAACCTGCAAAGAAAAACAAATGGCTTTTCTAGGGGCACAGCTTCTTCGGGTTAATAAATATTTTGTTGGCATCAGTGTCAACGAGGAAACCTAGTCTGGCACCCACCCATGTTACATATTCTAAATATGGAACGCTGGAGAGGCCTTCGTCATAAAATGTACGATATCCTCAATATTGTCTTCAACCAACTGGTTGTATTCTTCTTCATCACGTTGGTCATTAACAAACTGTTTTGTAAATCGACAGCGGTGGTAATCTGATTTCGCCGTTCATTTAAACGGATTACCGCCCTGCGGTCGATTCATATATTTGATGTTACGCGATTGTATAGAGTGGTCAACGTCCATTTGCTCCAAAGGTTTAGGAGTATTTGGTCGCTGGAGCCTCGCTAACATTTAAAGTGAATCGACCCTTAGTAGCATTTGGTCGCTTAGGAGCCTCGCTAACATTTGAAGTGAATCGACCCTGAATTGGCGGCCGAAATTTCCGAGATTGAAAAGCGGGTCTCTTATCCGCGCTACCTCTGAGAGGTTTAAATGATTGATTTATCGTTGCTGTCACAATTTTTGGAGCGTTAACATTGTGTATCGTGTGGTTACGATAATTAATATTCTGAATTTTCAAACATGCCGTGTAGGCATCGGGAAATGTTTTTGGCTTTTGTATGATCAGCATACGCGATAAACCACCTTTTAAGCCACGAATAAAGACATCAAGAGCACGATTGCGGTGGGTCTCATCTAACACACTCACCATCTCTTGTGAATAAGTTTCCGCCTTAATCTTATTTATAATTAAGAAAAACTGGAAGTTAACTATCGCATAGAATTCGTCTAACTTTGACTTCCCTCTTATCTGCATAATGCATCTCTTAATCGCTCCTCAATCATCATCAAATATATTATATAAGAGGAGTGGAGAGTCTGCAATACCTCGAATCTTGATTCGAAGGATTGCCCGATAAATTGACTCACCTCTAACTATTTTAAAATCTTCCAGTATTTCTCGACAGTGTAAACCCACGTGATATATAGAGTGTCAAAGGTCTGTTATTCTTTAACACTATCTGGCAGTCGACTTATTTCTTTAAGGTCAGCTTACTGTTTCCGCTTGTTATAACACTCGCGTTTTCCAGTCGAGCTACCCGAAATTCGACACCTTTAAATTGCTCAATGATGCGATTGACGGCACCGGTTAACTTTGTCAACGCTTTTGCGATATCTTCCATTTATAACTTTAACTTATTTTCGAAAATTAATTAAAAGGCGAAAGAATATATGCACAACACCTTGCTTACCTCTGACAATTTTAACTTATTTTCCTTAATTTATACAGGGGGTTTTAACACTTCTTTCACTTTCAGAATTTTTCTTGCTCTTTTTCCCTTTTTTTTTCTTCAATATAAGTGTGAAATTATTATAATATATACCACATATAGGGTATATATAGGGTGATTCATCATGAGGTTTGATTTATAATGTGAAATAAACACATAAATTCAAAAGTGAACTTAAAATTTTTATTATTGGTTAAAAGAAAAATTCATGCATTTACTTTTTAAAAATGACATCATGTAAATGTTGGCCATGACTGAGGTGGTCTATTCGGAAGGTTCAATTTTAAGCGATTCGTTCGCGGATAGCGACTGGTATCTCGCGGATAACACGAGTAATGTTGACTTTCGAAGCGTCAATCGTAGTTGGCCTATTCCTGAAGACCTGAGACTTTACATATCCCCATACATATCTAGGCGGCCAATTTACCGTAGCAAAACGTGAAATTAAGTGCTCACCAAAATGATTTCATTGTTTCACGAGCTTTATGGCTCGTAGCGCCGTTCTATTGAAACCAGAGCTCACCGAGGCCATGGGCTTAAATTTCAGGAAGCACATTGTCCATTAACATGGCGCGATAATGGTTACCATTGACGGTAACATTCTGATTTGCCTCATTTTTGAAGAAATATTGACCAATGATTCCACCAGCCCATAAACCACATCATACCATTGTTTTTAATGGATGTAATGGTAGCTCTTGGTACTCTTCGAGTTGCTCATTAGCCCAAATACGGCAATTTTGTTTATTAACGTATCCATTGAGCCAGAATTGGGCTTCATCACTGAACAAAATTTCACGATAAAACGCCGGATGTTCATTCATTCAAGTCTTGCACAAATTGAATTTTGTACACTTTTAGGCCGTGATCCTCACGTAAAATATCCCAAGTTGTCGAATACGCAAAGCCAAGCTGCTGATAACGACTACGAATCGATTCGTCACAGTCTTGGAGTACACTCTCAGCTACAGCTGCTATAATCTCTTCAGTACATGCCGGATGTTGTCTGACCGGTCGAGTATCATCCGCCAATGTAAACGGGGACTCAAATTTGCGAATTTTATTAGCAATAGTGGTTTCAGTAGGTCGATTATGCGCACCGTAAGTTCCTCGAATCGTAAAAAAAATCATTTCTCACAGAACGCTGATTTTCGTAATACAGCTGAACAATTTGGAGGCGCTGTTTTGGTGTATCTTTCCATGATGACTTTCCAAACGACACTGAATAAAAATGACAAAGCAGTTTGATAGCAGTCACGCGTGATCTATCAAAAAAAGCCTATTGAAAATCAAGCCTCACGATGAATCACCCTAAATATATATATATTTCAATTTTATTTGTCACTGACGTAATTAATTTTCTGTTTCCCACGGGCTACTATATGTTCGATTTTTTTTCTCTACTGTCACTATGTACGATTTTTTCTCTATTTTTTTGTACAAAAGGAGAGCGATTAATTACGGTCAGTCGGACAGGCTTAGGAAGGATCGTGGTTATCCCTTTGAGTCGCCAATGTTAATAATTATTGGCCACCCACTTGTGTCACGATTAACTCTACCACCTCTATAGAGGTGAATCTCGTGTTCTTACGAGAACGACGAAAATTACATGAGACTTAATCAATCACTGTGCTCTCATGGGTACAGGATTTTTAACGCTTTTAAAAGAGCTTAAGCTCATTCGTAACAATTGCGAGGAAGAAAGGATAGGGTATTGTAAGCTGGGCCCTGCGCGGACGCCGGTTAAGAATGTCCTTTAGGTGGACAGAGGTTGCCCCAATGGTTCACTCAGACATTTCCAAAGAAAACAATCCGTACTTCTTCTTTCTTATTTGCTTTATTTTCGTGTTACTATCTCAACGGTTCTCCTAAGACTAACTTAATCAAATCATCCCATCTTGCTAGCGATCAATGTCTTGTTTATTAAATCTGCTGAGTCAAGCGTTTTGGTCGGCCCGTGTATCCGGTGCATCGCAAATATAACCCAATGCGACTGTGAATAACTGTGGGAACATATTTCCACCTGAACAAATAAATTTGCTTATGCAGCAAATGTTGGTCATGCTGGTTCATCCTGGCTTATGCGCGTAATGTTAACTTCCATTCTAATGTATATGTTGATTGTTTACGGTGAAATGAAGTCATCGTTCTCCAAGTTAAAACAAATATCTTTTTAGAAATTCATTACTATTTTCCTTGTAAATTTTTCTTACAATGTCATTTTAGCAAGGAAGGTCCTCTCATATAATCGTAATTAAGTTTTTCCTTGTATGAAAATGTATGTATATCTTTCGCTCTTTCTTAGGTGGTATACTAAACGAAACGGTAACGAAGAATCAATTGACGCATTTTTGTCAACTGGACGTGCCAAAATAAGAGATGGAACTTTAATTATAAATTCAGTAGATCAAACTGACGGTGGGTTATTTTTTTGCACAGCCACAAATTCAGAAGGAAGCGAAACTCTGGAAGTTCAACTGTCGATTGTTTCGCCCTTAGCAAGTAACATTCAACCTGTCATACAGACTGTAAACTTAGGGAAATCAGCTGACCTGGTAAATAATGCATTTATTATGTACAAAATAATTCGGATATAATTATATATAACATATATACATATATAAGAGTATATGAAATAAAAAAATTACCATATCTGGACTTATTTGGCAGATATGTAGATGCACTGGATTTCCAAAACAAACTGTTATTTGGCTGAAGGATGGGCAACCACTTCGTTCGGGATCAAGAGTTCGCCTTTTGTCCAAGGAACGTATTCGCATTACTTCGATAACTAAAGAAGATAAAGGAATGTATCAGTGTTTTGTGAAAAATGATCATGATTCAACACAAGCTACAGCTGAACTGCGCTTAGGAGGTTTGTCCTGCAAAACTCATTTTAATATTTAGGGATTGGTTTTAATTTTTATTTTAGAAGTGGCACCACAGCTTATATACAGATTTATCGAACAAACAATGCAACCAGGTCCATCGGTGTCATTAAAATGCAGTGCTACTGGCAACCCAACACCGCGTATTTACTGGCAATTAGATGGTTTTCCGTTACCAAATGTAAGTAGAAATCTTTCTATATACGTATTTTCTATAGAGAGCAGCCATAGAATATGGTCACTAGTCATGCACAGCAATTGGCAAACGATTAATGTCAAGCCTGCTAACCCACAACAACTGTACTTTAACCAAAACCATATAGAAAGAATTAATTAAAAGTAGAAAAAAAAATAAAAAATAAGTACATAAAACATTAGATGTCAAGTAAATCTCATGCCACATTGTGAACAAGTATTTTCAGATATATGTACTCGTATATCTACATAATTTTACATGCATATTCATGTTACATGGATTCCATCAAAATATTGTACATTCTGCAAATGGATAAAAGCCAAAAGTTATCATTTTCAAGAATGCTTAGGTTGAGTGCAAGCAAACGTGAAGAATATTTGGGACTTTACTACATACATTCAGATATTAAGAAAGTTAACTGCACATGCACATGCGAGTTCACTTATTTACTCTAATGAATGTTTTGATGTGTCGTATTTAATTAGATGCTATGTATAGAAGGGGATCATATTGAACTGAATTGAAAGGTAGCAGATAAAATATTATAAATTCTCGTAAACAAATACTATCATAATAAGATGTTAAAAGATACACATAGATTTGAGGATGCTTATTTTTTTATTTCTTGTAAACACATATTCATGCATGTGTATGAAGTTTGTGACTCATTATTAGAAATGAAGAAGAGGGCATTTATTTTCAGAATGACCGGTTAATGATTGGCCAATATGTCACCTTATTTGGTGATGTTATTAGCCACGTTAACATTTCGGCAGTTAAATCAGAAGACGGCGGAGAGTATGAATGTAAAGCAGCCTCCAAAGCTGGTGAATCATTTCATTCAGCCCGGTTAAATATTTACGGTAAGTTTGATACTTCAATCTCAATTATTAAAAGTTTTTTTATTTAATAAATTTGATTTACATAAAAAAAGAGTAAAATAAATCCAAGGTGTTAAGATAAGTATTAATTTTTTTAAGGAATGCCATACGTGCGCCCAATGTTAAGAATATCAGCTGTTGCGGGTAAATCATTTTCTTTAAAATGCCCAGTAGCTGGATATCCTATTGAAAGTATCACTTTGGAAAAAGGTAATTTATATTTGGTTTTTTTTTTTTTTTGGCTCATTTACTCTTTAACATTATTTTAATAAATTATTTCAAATATTTTTCTAATTAATGTTGTCTAAACTTAACTTTTGTTTTTAACTAAAATATGGGGAAACAAAGTGAAAACATACATACCATAATTCCTCATGAAAATAAAAGATATTTTATCTGGTACTATTACATGATAAGAGACAGAAACATCAAACCGTTGACTAATTGCTGACTAAAACATAAGGAAAAGCTCTTTTTTTTTATTTAAAAGTTGTTTGTTGTCACTATAATACTACCAAAATTTTGCAAAAAATATGGTTTGAAGTTAGGTCGCCAGGGCAAGTTTTGGTCATTGTGCTGCAAAACATTTCCGAAAGTGTTTGGTCAACGTTTTCTTGCAAAGCTGTTTTGATCTGTGGTGATCATGTTAATGTAAATGATGGTGATTTCATGTAAATGTGTTTTCCTTTTTATACTCATTTAAAACAGAAAAAGATTTATTTCTATTTGCAAAATCGTACGATGCTCCATTAATAATTCTTAATCGTCCCTTTCATTAATAAGGTGATAACTCCACAGCACATCAGTTAGTGTTGTCACCTATAACAACTGTTTTTGTTAAAGCTTATCAAAAAAACAATTGAAGCTGGCTCCAAAGGAGCCCTGAAATAATTGTGTTCCCTTTATGCAAAAAAAAAAAAAAAAAAAAAAAAAACAATGAAGATAGAACCCTGTTACAGCTCTTCCTCGCATATGCTGTCAAGGCTCTTGAAAATACCTAAATGATGTATCTCGTCCAGTTTTTTTTTTAAATTTTTCAGCATCTCCGAAGATGTGTTAAGCCCGATAGAACACGATTAGATGATAAATAGAAATTTTTATCTAAGCAAGAACTTATGGGCTAAGAAAATAAATTTATTCCTTTGCAGTTAGTTATCATTACCCCAGAAAGCGTAAAACAGATTGTAAGAAATAATTTTATATGCCTTGACCATGCCCGAAGTTAACGAAAACCTAAGTTTATACGCTAAAAATCACTAGATGAAAAGTGCTATCATAATTTTCAAAATAATTATTTCTGGATGTCTAGTGTTTGCTTATAAAAAAAAAACCTTAAATAATGTCATTAAAAAGATGGTATAGTTTTCTTTAAACTGTGTTTGTTAAAATTTAGGAAAATCCAAAAAAAAAAAATACACAAAATTTCTCTGAAATTTATAGATGGGGTAAAACTACCAACAAATATATGACAGCGTATACACAATGGTACTCTTACTATAGAAAATGTCCAAAAGACCGCTGATCAAGGTACCTATACCTGCATAGCTCGCAACAAGCACAATTATACATCACAACGCTCAGTTGATATTAAGGTTTTGGGTATGTACAATAATACTTTGTTTTTTATATTACTTACATTTTTTAATGAAATAAATATACTTAAAAAAATATTTGCATCTCGGAACGATTCGAAAAAAAACTATAACTAAAATTTTACATTTCTCTCTCTATTTCTTCATATAATTTTTTTTATTTTTTGCTTTTATAATCATCACAAATAACTTAATGACGCACCGCTCATGAATGTTTTGTATAACCTCACGGCACCGTACGTATTGAATGCATTCACATGCACTGTTCTTCCTCATTTACCTTTTTAACAATTGGTAATGATCGAAATGTTACTGTGAAAACAAATGTATTATTTTATTATGAATTAATTATATATAAATATTGTTTTGTAAACAACCTACAAAATCATATTAGTCCCACCAAAGATAACACCATTCTCATTTGCCCGTGATCTTAATGTCGGTGATCGGACTAGTGTACAATGCGTTATCGGAACTGGTGATCTACCCTTAACCTTTATATGGTTAAAAGACGGTGTACAACTACTGTCAGAGGGTAGTATGAATTTAATGAACACAGCACATATGGATTATGGAAATGGAGGTAGCCCAATTGCATCACAAAGTCCAGGGATTTTTGGCGACGATAACAAATCACATGAATCCGTTGATGGTATTAGCAATAGCAATGATGTTGGTGTTATTACTGTTCGGCAAAATGATGATTTTACTAGCGCTCTTAGTATATCGAGTGTAACAAGGGCTCAAAGTGGCACATATACGTGTCGTGTACAAAATGATGCTGCAACAGTAACGCATTCAGCGCAGTTAAGAGTTAATGGTATCAAACACTTTTTTTTATTGTATAGAGGAAGGGAATAACACCAAAAGTTAAAAAGAAAAAAAAAAGTTTTCTCAAAATAATTGAATATATAAAAATTTTTAATAACTTTGCTGATATTCCCAACTATAATAATTTATTAAATGTTTTGTTATAATTATATTTATTATGCTTTTGCACAATCATATGCATATACATATGTATGTAGCGAAGTTGAATTTCCCATTAGTTGGCAATTAATAATTTGTAAATTAATTTTCCTTATTTTTTGCATCGTTCATACAGTACATATATTTTTTAAGAAATTATGAACGCTCTTAAGATGTAAATATATATGTTATGTGCTTGTTTTATTTTCTTTATGTAAATTTAAACATCTTAGCTTGTTGTTCTTTTAGTTAACTCACTCATTTGAGTTATAGTTATAATATTGTTATGTAATCTTCAATCTTTGTTGTATGTTTTTTTTTACCATCTAGGAAACCTCTCTACATAGTTTGAGCCATTGCGGACCTACACCTCTTATTTCCTTACCTTATTTCTTGTAAATTAAACTTAATACCATAATACCAAGGGTATTTAGGTTGCTTTTCTAACGCAAAACTTGTTAGAAATGGTTTCTTCTGTTCAACAACAATGATGCTTTTTGTTTTGAGTCAAATACTTGGATGGCGTTAACATACTACATATAAAACATATGTAATTATTTAACCTAGGGTTATCTTAATTTTGTCTGGCCTCCTTAAAAGACGGCATTCTAAAAAGAATAGTACCAAATCAGTTGTCGTGTCTTATCTTATCAATCACGTTGCCAAACCATTGCACTCGTAATAACCTCTATCTTAAAACTTACTCTTGGTCACATTAAGAAACCTATAAGATCAGAGAAGAGAATCGGTGAGTAAGCCACCCTCTGTGGCCGTTTACTTTCATATAATGAGCTATCTGGTAATGAGTAGAGAACTTCTAATTATGCTATATCTGTGCAATGCTTCTTGATTTTGTTTCATTGGACAGTCGGTTATGGCATGTATGATAATAAACTCTGCCTTGAATTGGTTACACGATATTCTTTAAGCTACTTAGTCAGTACCCTTTATTCCACATTTTTGAATATATTCGATCTGAGGTGGAAAAACCTAATGCATTGAAGGCAATATTCTATCACACTCGTAAAAATCAGTACGTACTTCTTGAAGAGGCAAAAGCTTAAAAGAGTTTCCTTCTCTTCTTTTGATTCTTAATGTGATTTAAAATCTGTGATTACAAAATTTTACAAACTTCTTCCGGTTTACATAAGAAAACTCAACGTTACTGAACAAAACTTTCGAACATAATTATCTAATAATACCCACTGACCGACGTCCTTAGGAAATTTATTGTATTCCATTGTATTAGAAAATATTTCGCCAATTTACTGGCACACGAGTATGTCTTTCCTTTGTGTATATTTTTTTTTTACTTCAATTTACAAAATAATAGGAACGGATACGATTCGAATTGGTTTGCTTTCACTGGTAAATGAAAAACTAAAAGGTAAACACATACTATTATAACTATTGATGTTTGTAAAGGTCGTTCTAAAAAATTAGATAGGAATTTTGCTGTCACTTAAAATAATGCCTGATTACGAAATTTTATATTTGTTAGTCAAATTACAAATTCACATGCAAATGTGTGTATACGTATAAAATAAGAGAGAAAAACATAGAATTGGTTTAGATTTTCGAATTCCTTCTGGTAATTTCAAATGTGATTATAATACATAGAAGCCAAAAAACAAAATCCAATACATAAATATATTTTATCCGTAATTAAGAATTATTTTGCTTGCTTACACAAACTTTAGTTCCTCCTCGTATTTCACCATTTAATTTTGAGAATGAAATCACCGAAGGAATGCGCACACAGCTGATGTGCTCCAGCAGCCAAGGCGATCAGCCATTTAACATAACATGGCTTAAGGATGATGTTCCAATCCAGGACTATGAAGATGGCACTTCATCAGCTGAAAGTCGTAACAAAGCACTGGATTCATCGCTGAATATCAACGAATATGCCCCTTTTTCAAGTATTCTATCAATACATAATGTTAGTTCCAGACATAATGGAAATTATACATGCCGTATAACTAATCGTGCCGGCTCTGTTGAATACATGGCAGTTCTGTCTGTAGCGGGTAACGTAAATCGATTATAACTACTCGTAAAGTAAAAAGGGATACCTTTAATCACTCGCACCGAATTTAATCACAAAGCATATATATAGATATATATATAATATATATAGATAATATATATAGATATATATATTATATTTATATATTTATATATATTATATTTATATTATATTTATCAGCACTTAATTTGCACCTTAGCATAGTTGGCTTTTAAGTATTTTCTGTTCATTTCAAATTTATTTGTTGTTATTTTGGCGTTTAGGTAAAAAGGTGAAAATCAATAGTTTATTTGTAAACGCAACAATTGTCAGTAACATATTTATGACTCGTGTATTTACACAAGTATAAGTGCACCTACGAACATATCATACTGATTATTTTCCACAAAAACCTTATAACGCATAAATTATGAATTGGTAAACATTAGTTTGAGAAGCACTGTGATACAAGTGATTTAGCTCAAAATAGTACTCATATATGTATACATTCATATGCATGCTCCCATCTGTTGTCCATATACAGACATGTTTTGAATTTGTAAAGCAATTCTTTTAACGAAATGCCAATAATTTTCACTTTGAAAATCTTCTTCTGAAAAATATGACTTATTTCAGGACTTGAGTGATTTTTCCATATTTATGCTATAGTGGATGTACTTACTTTGCAGGTCAACTAAAACTATCAGGATAAATGTCATGTTCCTCCTATGGTATATGTCACTTTTAAGTGAACAATAAACCTTGTTCTGTATTTTAGATTATTAATCAGAATCATAAACCAGTTTAACATTTAAATTGAAATTAGATTAGTTCATTAAAGGACGAGTATTTACGTAAAAATTCTTCAGTAATAATCATTTTCGTTAGGTTTAGCTGGTACCTTGAGAAGTGAAATCAATTCATTTGTGATTTTTTTTTGATAATAATAGTGGCAAATTATCGGTTCATCTGTTTTAAACTGGTTTAACAACAAATATTTGTATGCAATCAATAGATTGTACTTCGTGATGTTAGCAGTAACGATACGATTCTTCAGTTTAATGACAGGAAACTTTCTCAATATAAACAACAGCTTTTTCTACAATACTTCATAAAGAATAAATATGCAGACATCAACTTCAATATTGATGATTTTAGTGAGTTATTTTAAATTTTATCTTAACTCCAGACGAACTTTAAAAAAAAAAATTACAAAACACAATTCACCACTGTCTGTTATTAAGAAACAAAAGCTTTTATTTGTATACATAACTTTAATATATGAAAACATATACATAGGAACAGAGCAAAGGTGCTATGAACAGTTACGAATATTTGCTTTTTTTAATTTAAAAATAATCTCAAGGCTTTGTATAAACTTTTTACGAACCTTTTCGTTAAGCTTAGGCACACACTTTTCGGTAAGTTTTAATAGTCCTTCTTTTAAAACATTTAACAACCCGCGATATTTATTTTGACTACAAATAGATACTACATATTATAAAATCGTTTGTTTGAATGTATACATAGAAATGTATCTGCATGGATATAATTACGAATAAACCTACTAGCAATGTAACGACTCAAATGTTGTATTTCCTTGCATGTAGTCCCACCCAGATGGGTTATAAAGCCAACCGACCAAAATGCGATTTTGGGAAACCCTGTTATTATAACGTGCAATGCTGATGGTTTTCCAGTTCCTAGTGTTACATGGAAGCAATCCATTGGTGAGTTTGTAGTCATACTTATGCACATATGAAAAGAAGTGTATCTGCGAATATTTGAGGTTAATATTTTTCTGAATATAATTGTCATCTTATTATTATTTTGGTAAAACGTAGGTGAACAATCTGGAGAATATCGAGAATTGAGCTATTCTGGAGGGAATTCAATGATAGAAAGTCACAAAAACGGATCTTTGATTATAACGAAAGTAGGAAGGGAACATGAGGGCAGCTATTTATGTCAAGCAAGCAATGGGATTGGTGCAGGACTTAGCACCCTTATAAAACTGACAGTTCACGGTAAGAGCATACATATTCATATTGTATGTGTCGAATACCAGTTACATATTTAACCTTTTAATAGTTGGTCCGCATGTGACTATGCGAAATAAGCAGTTAACAGTTCGACGGGGTGATAGAGTAACTTTACGATGTGAAGCAGATGGTGATCAACCTCTCGATATATACTGGCGTGCGAAAGGGAATCGAATAGATCCAGCTTATGATATAAGATACCACATAAATGATGCACCCCTTAGTCGTGGAGTAGCTTCGGAATTGAGTATCTTACAGGCAGTTTTGCCAGATCGGGGAGAATATACATGTGTGGCAAGCAATGCATATGGACATGACAGAACTGCCTTGCATCTTCAAGTCCAAGAACCTCCAAATTTTCCTATTAATTTGCACGTTATGGAGCTTGGAAGTAGAACTGTAACCTTAGCTTGGTCACCAAATGAGCAAGATCAAACCAAAGGCTATCGTGAAGCACAACCTATCTCAAACTATATATTGCAATACAAAAAAGCACAAGGTAAGTTCTAGATTTATACAAGCAGAAATATACAATGAAATCCTTTCGTTGTTATTTAAATTTATGCCCGCAGAAGTGTGGCACGAGCATAACAATCAAAAACTTTTGCCTGGCGATAAGACAAGTGCACAAATAACATCTTTGAAGCCATCGCAAGCTTATCATTTCCGACTGTATGCAGAAAATCACTTAGGAACAAGTGCACCAAGTGACATTCTATTAGTACAAACCGATTCAGAAGTTCCAAGCGGACGTCCGCAGACTGTTGCAGCTGAACCACTTGGTCCTCAACAATTACTTATTACTTGGCGCCCACCCGAACGTGACAGCTGGAATGGTGAACTAATTGGTTACACAATAGGATATCAGAAGCATGACGATACCGTATTTAACTATACGAAAGTCGGAATACTAGCTGGTGAGGCCTTGCATGATTTCAGACTGACAGGGTTAGAAAAATATACACAATATGCAGTAACGGTATCTGCATTTAATATTAAAGGAGACGGACCTCCAAGTGAACCCGTTTTGAGTCACACTCTTGAAGATGTTCCATCTGTATCACCTCAGGGTGTTACATGTATTGCCCTAACAGCTCAAAATATACAGATTTCATGGCAAGCTCCACCAAAAGAACACGCACATGGTATTATTCAAGGGTACAAACTTCTTTATGAACCTTGCAATGATGAAAGTGACTACGGGAACAGAGAAACAAAAATAACTTCATCATCGAATACAGTACTTCATGGTCTTCAGCCATTTACTAATTATAGTGTACAAGTATTGGCATTTACTAGAGCTGGCGAGGGTGCTTTAAGTTCAGTAATTTCATGCCCCACCGAAGAAGCAGTACCAGATGCACCAGAACGTGTGAAATCTATAGTCAGTAGCGAATCTTCAGTAATTATAAGCTGGCTTCCACCACGGCGTCCCAACGGCATTGTAACTAAATACAATGTATACATTCGAATTCTCGATAAAGGACAAGAATTAAAAATTCTCAAAGAAGTCCTTCCAGCTCACAACCGACACTTTGAAGCAAAAGACTTGACATCGAGCGAAATTTATGAATCATGGGTGACAGCTTCAACACGAATAGGTCAGGGACCTAGTACACCAGTTATAAAATTGGCACCTAGTTCTTCAATACCGGCAGCAATAATATCCTTTGGTCAAACACTTAGTGTTAGTTGGAAAGTTGACATGAAACTGGCCTGTTTGTTTGTTGGCAACCCAAAACCGAACGCCGAATGGAAGATTTTGAACGCAAGATCGAAAAAACCCTTCCGTTTAGAAGTTGGCAACGATAATACTCTAACGCTCAGAAACATTCAAAGAAGTCATGAGGGCAATTATTCTTGTGGTGTGCGTAATGCTCTCGGTTCAGATCATATCGTTTACCAATTATTTGTTCAGGGTAAATCTTTACAAAAGAATAACGAATCAACCATATTTTTATATGATACTTTATTTTTATTTTTTGACTGCATAGTCCCACCAGTGGCACCCGTTTTGACTATATCAGGAACCACCGCCAACTCGGTTTCGTTGCAATGGCGAGTGGATGATATTGGCGGAGCCCCACTTAGAGGGTTTAGCCTTACATTTCGCAAAGAGTTTGGCGAATGGGAGGAGCTGCAATTAGATCGTCGAGTTTACTCATATATGCTTGAAAACTTACAATGTGGAACACGATATCAATTTACCATTACGACATTTAATAAAATCGGAACTGGAATAACTAGCATGATTGAAAGCGCAAAAACTAAGGGTTTGAATTTATTTGTTTCTGGAAATTTTTCAGATATACGTATGTAGCGTTTTAGGAAATAAACCAGTACCACCACGAAAACATCACCTGATCCGACCAAATATAACATCGGTTTTACTTGAATTATCCTCTTGGCAAGATGAAGGATGTCCGATTTTATATTTTGCTCTAGAATTTAGAAGATATGAAATGTCGAACGATTGGATTATTGTTTCTAGTAGTATACCTACTCAAGCACGCTACACGATAGGCGACTTGGAACCAGCAACAGCGTATAGTCTTCGAATAACAGCACATAACCACGCAGGATCAACGATTTCTGAATATCATTTTAATACCATGCATTTAACAGGCTTATCAATTAACAACAAGGATGATCGAGATCTGCCCGAAGTGAAATCCATGTTTCGGGATGCTCATTTTATTGCAGTTATTTTAACATCCGTTTTCGGAACATTTTTAGCTCTTGTTGGAGCCTGTATATGTTTAAGGCATTGTAAGTTAAATTTTATAATATGTATAATGTGTTTAATTCTATTTCATTAAACATATTCAGATCCGAGACAACTTTTAAACAGAAATGTTGATTCTATTCGACCACCAATATCAGAAGGAAAAGACCCACGTCAGCAACATCGTAAAAGTTTTAACCTTAAAATAGAAAAGAATGCATAAACAACTTATTAAAAATTCTCTTTTAGGCTTAGAACGCATTCCCGAATACTCAGAAGATATATATCCATATGCAACATTTCACCTTCCTGATCACGAGAACCAATCTGGGAATGTCACTCGAAAAGGAATGGTATACGATTCACGTGGAGATGATACATTAATAAGCAATAAGCTTAAACGCTCAAGTAGCGTAGCAGGCAATGTGTGCGGAAATGTTGGTGGGAATATAGGAGGCGAAGCTGCTACAGCCATCGCAACAGATATGAGTAGCTCTACGGGAACTGAAAAGCGACACAAACGCATTTCAAATCCAATCAAATCAGAGTCAGAAGAATATGATTCGTTAAATTCTGATAGTGAAATATCAGGAGAAAGGGTCGGCAATAACAGTCGCACTGAATCTAGTTGTCACTTAGATGGAACAAGTCCTGGTCGTTGTACGTGTAAGTGTCTTGTTTTTTAAATATATACATATATACATATAAATATATATATATATATATATATATATATATATATTTGATTTGTATTCTTGTTTTATTAGCACATCATAGTGCAATACCTCGAAGCAACGCCAATAAAGAGCGTCTTTCGGTGTTTAATAGGACCCCGCTTCACAGTAAGTTAGTACCTGTTTCTTTTGCCTACATTAAACAATGTACTTTTGCATCTTTTATTCAAGTTTACAAAAAGTCTGCGGAGTAAATTAAAATATTTATTTAAATAACGATAAATTTGCCAAAATTGTTGATAAAATTTGTATATTTTTATATTCGTTTTTCTAATCCTGACCATATCCAAAAAAAAAAAAAATAATAATCAATATGGCATTTTGCTTTGAAATTAGAAAAAAACTTAACTTCGTACGAGAAAGATACCACGAACGAGACTTCACGCACTTCTGAGCCACCCACCGAGAAATTTGATGCAGCAAGCAATATGTTAAGCACGATTTTAACCCACCCAACCCTACCAGCATTAATCCTTGTCACCCCGACAATAATCAACCTTAAAACCAGTGGCGCACATAAGAGATCATTCTCGTATTCTAGGCAAGGCATATTAAATGTGCTACACCTGTGTTAATTGTTTTCGCTTGTATACTTTTTTCTATTTTATATTTTCCGTGCTAAATTTAAACACACTGTCGTAAATGCTTCTGTTGATCAACCTCTTTCAAAATTTATTTAAATTTAATTATGTAAAAGTGATGGAATGGTCAAGATATGTTGATGGCGATACTTAAATTAAATATAGTACATAACTCTTTTTGGGTCACTACTCGAAAACCAATAAAAATAAATTACACAAAAGTATTTAAATATTTGTATATTTATATCTGCATGAATATCCCTTTAATTTTTTTTATTAAGGCGTAGAATAAAAATCATACCTTTGCGCAAAAACAAGAAATCCCCTTCATGAAATTTCCGGAAGAAATTTGCCATCTTATATATGCAGGTAAAGTGGTGCATTGAAATGTGGAAACATCCACTCAGTGGCCAACAATTGATCTATCTTCCTTGATAAAATTTCGTTCATTTATTTCTGTTTTTTATATGAGGCCTTACGTTTTCTTTTATTATAGAAAAATACAACCGCCAAAAAAAAAACTTGGACAATCTTTGTTAGTTCTTCTTTTAATTTCTTTCTTGCAATTTTTATTGTTTCAATGAATTAAATTGTTTACCATATCAAAAAAAAATTTTTCTTATTATTAATATAAATATAGAAATTTGCGTTCGATGCGTAATAGTATGGTTTTTTGACATCGTTCTACTAATTTCGCTATAAAAGTCATTTCGTATGTTTGTTTCTTCCCTTATTAAAATAAATACAAATTTGATTTTAATTTAAGCATTAGTTTGTTACAATTAAAGGAAGGAAAAAACAATGAGGATTAATACCATGCTCAGGTTCCCATCGGCCCGAAAGAGTTTAAATATGAAATTTAAAAAATAAAAAATAAAAATTACCCATATATGTATTCAATAGATATGTATCCGTATGTAATTTTTTACAAAGGAATCTCATTGATTTAAAATCGCAATTTATTAGTAAAATTGTTGATCTTCATCACAGTAAATGCATGTAGCCTGCAAGTTTTAAATGTATCCATTATAAACAAAGCTTTATAAACTTAAAATTTGGAAAACATTACCTTGCTCATTATATTTCAAAATTAATATTTATCTAAGTGTTAACAAATTATTTATTGATTCTATCAAAGAAAAAAAATTATTATAAATTTAAATAAACTATAATATAATAAAAATCATTATTTAGCAACAGCATGGACCTACCCCTCGACTACAGACTCTTTGACCCGCCACCAAAACAACGCCCAGCTGCATCTACCCATCAACAGCAACGGCATTATGTCCACCATAGCTCCCAACAGCAACACCACCATAATCAACCAGCTGTCACATCAATCGCCAACGCAAATTTGCCCGGTATACCCTCAGCCAAAAATAGCCAAAATGAACACTCCGAATTGTGTTCTAAGCGAATTGCCCAATCGGGTTCATACGTCGAAATTTTAAAAAACACTGCATACCAAAATCTTCACAGTGAAGGGAAAAAGGCATCGGCAGCAGTCATTATCAAAAACACTTCCGGTAATGGGCAGTTATCTCCTGCAGCAGTTATTTTTTCATCCAGCCAAAATAAAAGTTATGGCGACTTCTTAACTATAACACCTCGTCGTAAGGGTAAACTGTTGTCGACGTCAGCTGCTGTTGGCAGCGATCGTTATCCGCATAGTATCGAACCACTTCATTTGCTCGGTTTTTCAAGTGAGAATGATGATACAATGAAATCGACGAAATTTTATGACTACAGAGCGCTAGAAACGATCAGTAATGCAGATACTTTAATGTTAAGCGCAACAATATATCCTAAGGCAAACAAATCATTTTGTGCGAGTATATCAAATCTTTCCAGAAACAATATCGAATGTACAAATAGCAAAACCTCGAATTTTGATGAATTTCAACAAAGTCTTACAGAAAAAAACCTAAGCCCACCTTCAGCATTTAGCGATGGAGTTGAAAAAATTCCACTCACATTAGCGGCTACTGTAAAGGACTGAATATTACTACAATCGACTGAATATCATATATGTATGTATGTATACATACATACCCACATATAGATATGTATCCCTCTATACGCTATTATTTTTTCTCCCATAAAACATATCAACAACCAAATATTTTGCATATCAAAATACGAATGTTATGCATTAACCACCTGCCTGTAATGAAGTTGAATTTCTTATTTTTACAAATGTTTATTATTATTATTTATTAATTCTATTTTGCAATATTGCCGTTGGTAGTACTCGCGCCATATGTAAACCATCACATTCACACCCTTTTTTATCAAAAAAATGACACAAAATCGATTGTTTAACTAAAAAAAAGATATCGAAAATATTCTTTTTTTCATTAAATATTTGCTACCAACACACATATACATCCATAACATGTTATTGTATTAAGAAAAAAAAATTAATTAAGTGCCAATCACAAGGATATTATTTTAATCCTAAGGTCTATTACATTAATATAAACTTGATATAGAAACGGGTCAATTTCCATAACTCAGTCAATAAAAAATAGTTATTTTCCTTTAAAAAAAAGTATAGTAAATATTAAAACATTATTATCGGTTGGTGCTCCCCTACGTGCTTACTGTATATATACAAACCGGAAAACATATATTTACATATATGAATATATATATACATATGTATATCATATTTAAGCTCAAAAGCCAAAACAGGATTGCAACTGTAACGTTGTAACTAAACTAATTTCGAATTCTGAACTTGATGACTTTTAGAGATTGATCAATAAGCTGAAAATCATTGTTTAATTCTGTATTGTGCAATACTATTATTTTAGTAATGAAATTGTATACATACCATTATATTGTTTTATTTTTGTTCAATATAAATATTATAGATTATTCTCATTATAAGATTTATCTAATAAGAATAACCCATAACGTTTCTGAATAGGGGCACTAAGACGCAAAATTAATCAATTGTACTCCATATATTCTATTGTTTACATACGATAAATATTATAGATTTTTATGACATAAATGTATACCCTGATATCAATTATCTTATAAACTAGAATAACAAATATATGTAAATACAATATAAATAAACAAAAGAAAATAAATTAAAAAAAGAATAAATAAAACTAAAGGAATTAAACATGTTATTTAACCTACGAAAATATATTCTTATACATAAGTGTAGGTATGTACCGGTAAATGTAAAATATATATATATTGTGTTCACAGCTCTCTAGATTTTTTTAGTCACTAACATACAATATTGGCATTAAAAGTGCAAAATTAACTCGTAAGTTTTTATTTTTAAGTTTAGTATTGGTTCATATATAAATAGATAAATTATATAATTTAAAAAAAAATTAATAAATTGTTATGTTCTTGTCAATAATAGTTATACAGAACTACAAGTATTAAAAGAAAAAAATACTGTGTATTTCCATTTAAAAACGCATTGTAGTACATTTATAAGTAATGATGGAAAGAAAACGGAGTTTTAAAACTTGTAAAACGGTAGCAATAAACAGTTTCAATAAAACTATATAACGACTACAAAAGCAATATAATTGTATTTATGTTTTATAACTTAAATATTGAATATAAAAACGCACAACAAAATGATTAAAACAAATCAAACTAAAATGAAAAATTTTAAATATAGAATCAAAAATAAATTAAAAATAAAACTTTCTAATTAAATTGCTGTAATAAAAATGAAAGCAAATAAATGTTGACTTTTGAAAATGGTAAACTAGGGTCTTATTTTTTATTACTCGCATTTATTTTTTTGAGTGGACATATATTAATAGAAGCAGGAATATTTTTGCCTGCGGTATTTTCCATTGGTAAAACAAAAATTTATCTGCAAAATTCTCCATTAGATTTTTTACGCATTCCACTTCAGTATTGATTCAGAACACATCAACCTATCTAAATTGAAGGATCAAATAGAATCATGCAGCATACGTAAATTATTGTATTTTCCCAAACTTCGATTACGTAAATTTGGTGGACTTACAATATATGGTACATTCAAAGTGGTTTTTGTAAAACTCGTTATCAGTATTCCTCATCATTTAGCAATAAATTTGTTTAAATAAGTCTGAAAATAAATTAGAGCGGGAATGCATTTATTTCCCATAGTAACCAAGATTATTCCACCTACATCTGTATGTTTAAATTTTATTTTTGAAAGTGCCATTAAATTCAAGTTTTATGTTGACTTCAAAAATTTCAATATTTGATTTTATCTTTAGAACCCCAGTTTATTATTTTGAAACAATACATGTTCTTTGTTGTTTTAAGAACACGAAAACGCCTAAAGCGAAAGAAATCATTGAATTAAAAACTAAAAAAAATGATTTTACGAGTATGGAATTGGTGACATAATTGGAGTATGAATACCGTAAGCCGAGTAGTGTGCGAGGAGTGTGCGAGGAGTTTTTTTTTTTTTAATAAGGGAAAACTACTTGAGGACCTATCACATACATGTATGGTATAGCATTGAAATAAAGAATATCCGTCGAAACGTTCATTAGATTATGAACAGGCATTAGACAATTAACAGAGCTCATATTAAGAGGCAAAAGACGCGAAAATAGCTCCATACAAAATTATTTATAATAGATTAAATTAAGTTTAGTCAAGTCATAGCAACATAAATTACATGCAAACAATTCATCAGAAATACGTAACTACTTTCTCGAATACGAAAAGCACCTAAATACATAATTACTTTCAAACAGTTTACTTCGAATGAGGAGCTCAGAGTCATATTATATCAACCGTGGATTCTATTGAATTCTGTGGAAGACATCGCCATTTTCTTGTTTTTCCAATATTATTTTCCAATAAAATTAATAATTTTATAGACTATATTTTGATTGGACATGATTTATCCAAGCCATTTCTAATGTTAAAGCATTTCCTAGCTGGTATACTCACTCTTTCATATGTATGTATGTATAATCGAATGTGCCATGTAATTCAGTAAAAGTTATGACTTTGCGCCCGAAAACCATCGAATCAGTCTTCTGTTCCAGCTTGAATTAAGGCGAAGCTGAAGCGTATTTTTCAAATCAGTAATATAGTATAATACGACTCATATTGTTATGGTACATATTTTTTGCAAACCATACTAAACATATTTGTGCATAAAACGTGTAAATTGAACAAAAACACCCTCTTTGTATGTTACATATGTTCATTTTTTTATTATTTATTACTTCGTTTTTTCCTATTATTTATTAATAAACTTTTGTTTTTCTGATACGATCGATTTTATTGTTAATGTTTTTTTTTTTGTTTTTTTTTTTCATTTTGAACTTTACATCTATTATATATAATAACTATCTCTTTTTTTTTGTGGCTTTGTCACCAGTTAACGATTCAGGGAGGTACGTAAATAATTTTCTTCTTTTCGATTATTTGTATTATTATTTAAACTATTTTTTTTTGTTTTTGTTTTTTAAATGAAACAAAGATAGGATAATGAAATTGTTTTTCTGCTTTTTTTTACTTTTTTGGTGTAGGAAACTAAATAACTTTTAAAATAATTATAAATATACATATATTTAATTTAAATGGAAATATAAGAATGTTTCCCTTGGTTTAAATCATTCAATTTAACTAACTTGAAAGTGAATATTAAGAAAAAAAATGCTAATACTCTAAGTTTTGTAGCTTTTCCATGGATTGACCGAATTTGTATTACTAGCATTTATATGTATTTGAACTATTTTCGTGTAGAATAGCTAATTAGAATAGTTTTTTTCTCCAGAATTTGTATTTTGTTTTTTATTGTGAAATATTCTTGAATTTTTACTTTCCTATTGTTGTTATTATTATTGAAATTTACTTTATATTTTCTTTATCAATCAAATTACATTCTACTTTCATTCACAATTTTTTTATAAATAAATTAACTTTCCATTTTCTTTGTTTTTGCTTGTTTTTCCTAAATAGTGTGCCTGTGTTGGTTTTAATTTAATAATTATTTACTTTCTTAAAATTAAAAAACATAAGTGTACGATATGAAATTTTAATATATAAAATGTATATCTTGTTTGGACATTTTACTAACGAGTTTTAACACATTAATAAAAAAAAGTAACAACAAAATGCACGTTAGCGCAGAAGCCAAATTAAAAAAAAAAAAAAAATTAAAATTTCACTACGTACACTTACATAATATTTTACACTTAATTTAATATATTTAATATTTATAAATATGAAAGAATATATAATTATGTTTTAAGACGTAATGCTTTGCACTAAATCCTTTTGATCACCATTAAGAGTTTTCATTTCTTTTAAATACTTGTTTTGCTTTTTTGTTTCTTTTTTCTTTCTTTTTTATTAAACAAAAAAGATAAATAAAATACAGCAATTAAGTTAAACAACAAATCAAATGAAAAGTACAAATTTAATATTCTCTGTGATGTATGTACTCGTATATGTTTGTTGAACGAAGAAACATAATATCGTTAAATAAAAGCTCTATAAAAGAACATTAAAAAAATTGTTTTTTGTTTTTAGTTTTTATTAAGACTAGCTGCAGAATGAGAGTAACACAAAAAATAAAAAAAAATTAATTAAAAAAATAATAATAAAAAAAAAATCTTAATTTCATTTACATTTCGAAGTATTAGCTGTAGATTCGACATTTGATAATGATTGGTACATATAGTGTAAGAAAAATAAAAGCAAGAAATTGAATTGCTGTATATTTATTTCTTTTAAAGAATATAAATATTCTGATTGAGACGCTATGCGCTACATCACATGTATGTAAGTTCAGTATATTTATATGGATTGTTTTTTTTCTTTGTTTTTTTTTTTTGTAAATATATAAACATCGTTATTTTGGATTTATAGTATAACATACCTATTTGTCCTAGGTTTTAGGGGTAAGGTACAGAACATATATATTTTCTCCTAGTTTTTATAAGAATATTTTGCTGTCGCCTTTTATTTAAAAAAAAAAAATACATAAATATAAACATATAAATATATATATATTTATATATCTATATATATATTTATATTTTTTTAAATAAAATAAAAATATATATATTTATATATGGTATATAGATATATATTATAATCTTTTTTTGCGAAGGTATGTGCTACAATTGGTGTACAGAAAGTATATTTATCTGATATTTCGCAAATATAATTTTTTTATGTATAGATATTTTATGGATTTTGTCTACCTACATAGAAAAATACATCAACAAAATAAATTTGTATGTATATATGCACGTCTGTATGATTTATAAATTATGTTTTGTTTTTCTTTCTTTTTGTTTTTTATTTCTCATTTACCTACTACCGGTTTTTAACCATTTATATTTATATATATATATATATATATATATATATATATATATTGCAAGTATACATATATATACATTTATATATATATATAGAGAGAGAGAGATAGAGAGATTTCTTGGGCTCATTAATTTTTAGAAAACTATTTCATACAGATTTATCTTAAATGAAATAATGTTAAGAATAAATAACAGATAATGCAATCAAAATAACATATACATACACGTTTATAATTTCTTATGGTAGTATAATGGGCAAAATTAAAGGTAAATTGATCCTAACATTTTCGTTCTTTTTAATTTTTTTTTTAGTTTAGTTTATTTAAAAGGAATTTTTTTTTATTATTTCATATATAGTATGTCACTTTGTTTCTAATAATAAGAAAATATCACATTCATTTATGTCAACTTTTGGGATTATTTTTTATTTTTTTTAAATTTACCGCCACATGAATTTTTTTTTTTTTGTTTTGGTTTGTTTTTATTTTATAATCAGGTAAAAGCAGACCCCAAGTACTTTAGCCTTAAAATATGGCCGAAGATGTACGTACGCAATTAAAAAAAATAACAAAATATATCGTTACACTTTAATTAAAAACACATGTTGACAATAATTAAAATTATTTTATGCTATCTGCTCATGATGCAATTAAAAAAAAAAATATTTTTATTATTCAGTAGCAGTTTTATACCTTACATGATATTTAGTTTTTATATTGTAGATTTTGATATTAATTAACTTATTGCAGAGTAAGCGTCACAGCAAAGTTTGGCTTTTTAATTGGCTTTTACATATTGTATTATTTTTTTTTTTCAACATGGAAGAAATATAACTAATATATTTGTTACAAAAAAAAAACAAAATCTAATGACAATAGTTTTATAAACTTTCAATATATAAATAGACTTGCCCAAATTGCAAAAGTTTTTGATAGCAATTTTAAAGAAAAGGTATTCGGTCTAAAAAAATTATACATATATTTTAACACTTTAAGGACTTTTAGCGAAATGATAAATTACACTTGAATTTCAGTTTTTTTATGAGTTTAAAGTATACCATTTTGATCTGCAATGTTGTTTCGTTTTAATGTTTTCATTGATAGCAAGCAAATAATATTTTATATTGGGGGAGCAAAATTAATTATCATTTTATCTTAAGCAAATTTAAAACATGTTTTTTTTTATATTTAGGTTATATTAAATTATTTTTATTTTGTATTTAATTATATACATATATAAATATAAACATATATCTATGAAAATATAAATTTTACATATGAATACGTATAGATATTTATATATGTAGAATATTCTTTGCAAATTGTTTCTAGTAAATATTTTAACTTTATTATTAAATTGTTATTTTTACTTCAACTTTATTTTACTTTTAATGAATAGTATGCACTTCATTTGTATTTTGTTTTGCTCTTTTTACAAGTAACATGAAAAATACTAAACTTAGAATCAAAATGGTATTTACCACCATTGAAATTGGCTTGAGGCCATTACGGGTTTTATTATAATTACTATTACTTTCAATTAATTTTTTTTTCTATATTGATTTTTTTTCTAACATTTAGACTATATAAATTCTGTAACAAATATTTAAAAAACATTTGAGAAACAAGGCAAAAAGCTTTCAACGACCAACAGTAACAGCAATGCATTCTTGATAAATTGTGTACCATTAGTAAGATGCTCATATAATCAAATCTGTAATTTGTTTATCTTCTTTTATATACGCAATTAGTTTCTTTATATATATACATGTAATTATCAACGACCTTATATTTTTCTTTTTTTTTTTTTAAATTATAACTACCGTTTTAAGACTTACGACATAATTATAGCTTAGGTCATACAGAACATTTTAGTTGTTCAAAATCTGATTTGGTTGTTTTTTTTTTCTATGTCTTATAATTGATTTTTATTTTTATTGGCAAATAATTATCATTAGAAATTTCATTTTAAGCTGTTAGAAGGAGTTTGAATATTATTTTCGGCAGTGATTGACGAGTCGGACGATTTTTTCATTTTCTCACAATAATCTGTTAATATATCACGAAAGCGAGTCCAGCATTTTTCTGGAACCGTAATTGCTGTACGAAAATTACTTTTGACCTAGAACCAACAAATTTGAATATTTAAAAGTGTATAAAAATGCATATATATTCGTATATGAAGGCGTGTTTCCTTAAAGAACGCCGAAAAATAATTTCAGGGCTTTGGATGGCTACTAAACCAAACTCATTATTTAATTGTATAACGTATAAAAAGCATAAATTCTCTAATTCTTTGCACTTTTTCTAACGAAAAAAAAATTAAAAAGCAGACATTTTTCAACATTCTTTGAAGTATTTTTCATGGGGAAAAACAAGGGGAAACACAGAGGTGAACAAAACAATAATATCTAAGTCCGAAATTTGATTTTGATTTCTTAACTCACAGATTAACAAAGATATCACAAAAAATCCTATAAATTTGATCTCACCTCACTTATCCGCATGTAAATGCCCCGATTATTTTGTCCAATGTCAAAGTAAAAGTTTTTATTGTCAACTTTCATATGGCGCTCCTCGGGCAGCTCACCCTTAAAACTAAAAAAAAAAATGTTTAAGTCCAAAGAAAAATATAAATATGTACATATGTATGTAAATTTATCATTTCAGGGTAAATATATGTAAGAAGTGAGAGAATATTTAGGTCTTACCCTCCATCACTTGTTCCGAATTCCTCTAATAAATCGGTAAGAGCGTCTCTGAATTCAATCATTCCTTGAGCAGGAATAGCGATTTGAGATCTCGGACCACCTCTTGTTATAGTTTGAGATACCTACCAATGCATATGATTTTCTACGTCATAACCAATTTAAAAAAAAAAAAAAAAAAAAAAACATTACTTACTCTCAGAAAACGTCCTCGAGCATTCTCTTTTAAATCTAAATAATACCGTCGATTATCTTTTATCATCATTTCTGACTTAAGTTTTCCATCTTCAGGTACATTCTCAGGATTTGGGGGTCCTATTAAGGTAACTTTTTTATTAATACTTAATAGATTTAAAAACATCATTCATTCACCTAATGAAGCATAATAATCACTAAAAGTAGATAAGTGATCCCTAAACTCTGCTGCAGTTGATAGCGCCAGATACACTTGACTTCGCCTACCATCTGCACCAATCTAAAAAGGTAATAATTAATAAATTATAGTGTTTTACTTAACAAATATATTCCAAATATAAATTATCACTTGTAACGCACTCAGGTACAGTTGTTATGAAAATCAAGGCCAAGATCAGATACCATATACAAGTATGTAGATATATTCAAACGCAGGTCTTGGTTTTGATTTTTATTTTGCATTGTTAATGCAGGTCTTCTATTTAGACACGAAGTTTTTTGGTTTTTCTTACAAGATTCCTGTGGTAATGCTTTCTACAAATTAAGCTTTACTTGTACGCATGAACTTATGAAATTAGCATTTTGAACATAGGAGATTATTCTTTTGGTGTCTAAATAAACTATTTAATCTGATTTCTTAGTAAATTACGATAGCCAAGCACACTCGCACTAATACTCACACAAAATATTGTATTTGGATTTGTTTCCAAAAACGCTAGAAAATTACTGCAAATTATGTCTATTATATGTGCATTCATACATTATTCATTTTTTTTTTTAAATCTACTAATTTCTTTCTATAAAAGCACAACTTATAAAGATACCATATATTACTTGTATAGGGTTTTCCAATAGGGACTTGACAACTTTGAAATTAATTTGTGAACGCACTCTTTCACTAATCATCAAACTGTCACTGTCAATTTATTCAGTAAACTCAACATTTTCATCATGGTAAAGTACACTAACAAGCAACGTCTGCAAACGTTCTCCGATTGGGTTCTGGAGAAGATGCGCCAAGATGATAAATTTCATCGCAAAACCATCTTTAGTGACGAAGCTCATTTTTGGCTCAATAGGTTCGTCAATAAGCAAAATATGCGTTATTGGTTGGGTGAAAACCCACATGTGCTTCATGAATCACCACTTCATTCACAAAAAATAACTGTTTGGTGCGGTTTGCATGCCGGCTTTTTATTGGGCCATATCGTCACGTTACTGTGAATGGTCAGCATTATCGCGCCATGATCACCGATTATTTTTGGGCCGAATTGGAAGATATGGACTTGGACGACATGTGGTTTCAACAGGATGGTGCCACACACCACACAGCACACGCTACAATCGATTTATTGAAGAGTAAGTATGGTGAGCGTGTTATCTCAAGACATGGGCCAGTCGATTGGCCGCCTCGTTCGTGCGATTTAACGCCGCTTGACTATTTTCTATGGGGCTACGTTAAGTCATTGGTTTATGCCAACACGCCGACGAATTTGAAAGAGCTCAGAGCCAACATTGAAGGCGAAATAGCGGCCGCTTCGGTCGAAATGTGTGGCCGAGTCGTTGAAAATTGGGTTCAACGACTGTAACGACGCTGCAAACGTGCCCGCGGTGGCCATATGAATGAAGTCGAGTTCCATTCATAAATGTTTTGATTGTACTTCAAAACAATAATTAAGTTTTTGAAATATCTCAAATGGTTTGCCTTTTATTTAAAAAAAAATTTGTCAAGTCGTTATTAGAAAACGAGTTTATTATAGAGCAAGATGAAAACACACATTTTCGAGTGGAGTCTAGAGCATAGGTACATTTTCGTACATATATACGAATATATATAATATAATATATATATACGAATATATATATATTCCGCTCTATGAGTTTAAGCTTTCAATAAGTGTTTTCGATATCCTTACTTACTGTTTCATTGTTTAAATAAAAAAATACATATATTTACTTTTAAAAAAAAGTGTACAAGTCCGTTTTTGCTGGTAATTTACTTGCCACGACCTTAATATTTTCCCCACTCAAATTCAATTTCTGTATAATTTGCCGAGTTGCGTTCTGGTAAATGATTTTTTTTATGCAGACGATTTTTGCCGATTGTACGTCTTTTTTTTCTACTTTTATGAGTTATTATAAATATATTTTTGAAATAACTGATACTTTTACCAGCATCAAATTTTATTCATATGATTTTGCAAAAGCAAAAACAAAATACAAAAGATTTTTCACCGACCCGATAAGCTATTATTTTTCATATTCATCTTTTATTTAATTATATTATAAACTCTCCGTCACTTGTGTTATTTGTTTAGGAAAAAATATAATGATATTTCTGAGTATTTCTGTTCCATCGGAAAAATTTCTTTGCGTTAGCTAGTGAGCACTCATATTTAAACGAGTGTTACCCCATTAATGTCCAATGAAAGTTTTTTGCAGCCTTGATGAATTTGAATCCTAATCAGCTGATATATAAACATTTATAAGGCACCTGACCAGATATAAGATTAATAATCCAGACGTGGTTAGTATCTTGTATCTCTTCACAAAATCCATTATACTTGTACATACGTTTCGCAGACTTTTCGCCACATCAAATATTTCATTATTCTTATACAAGTTCTCAATAATAAATGAACGGAGGCTGATTTTTTTCAACTTCAGTAATATAATGTTCAATGCATGGATATTGACTGAATGTTAAAACATTAAAGTTTTATCTGATGATCAATAACGATGACAGTCTTTAAATTTATTGAGCTAAACACTTTTGTCAGTAAAAATGTATACTATATTAGATTTAGATTAGAAGACAAGAGACCGATAATGTCATTTGTGTTATACGTTCTGTAATTTCTGCTTTCCATCTAATTGGAAAACATCCTGAAGAGTGGAGTTAGTGGTACACACATACATATGTTACTCAATGATGTTAAGAACTTTAGATACTCTTACTGCTGAATGCAAACTGTCCAAACAAATAAGGAAAATAAAGAAGAATTTTTAAGGTTTTCTTTCATGACCAACAACTTTGCGACGGTGAAATTATATGAAGAATGTTTCGAACGGGTAATTTGCTGTTTTGTGACGAATAATAATAACTTGGCTTATTTACTAAAAATTTTCGTTACATACAGATTTCTACCTTGTGCACATTAATTTTATCGATTGCTTTAATTTCAATATACTTGTTAGAAAAGTTATAAAAATATATATGATATGAAAGCAGCTTAAATAGTTTTGTAGTTAGTAATATCAATGTAATGATTAAGTTTCTAAAGAAATACAATACCGTACATGTGCTCCATAAAAATAAAAAGCCAACAAAACTGATTTTTGAAAAAAAAGGAGAGCACAACATAGTTAACAATTATAATGAATCGTTCAGCTTTCAGAAAAACGAAATTATTAAAAAGAAAACCAAGGATTTCACTTACTCAAATAGTTTTACCAAAATTTAACTAAAATTTTGTATGCTTGTAATTGCGGGCTAACATAGGTGTGCACATATGTTTACATACTGTGTGTGTATGTATGATAGAAATAATTGTAAATATAAAGAAGTATTGCACAATAAAACAATGGAATAAACGGCAAATAAAACTATTAAAAAAAATCTGTATATTCACCTCTGCCACTTTTATAAAACGTCCTCTTCTATTTTGCTTAACATCAAGATAAAAGCGTTTTGATTGAATTTGCAACATTTTTGTTGCTAATTCTTGTTCAATTTGTTGACCTTGTGGGCCTATAATGTAAACATAAAATAAAAAACGAGAAACGGAAAATTTTTTGTTTGTTTGTTAATTTTGTGCTCCAGTTGCAAAAACAACCATACCTTTACCCGAATCAAACTCTCCTCCGCTGCCATCCATTCCCACAACATTGTATTCTAAAATAAAAAATATTCAAAAAAAAAAAAAAAAAACAATTTAGTGCTAAATTATTTGTGAAATTTGGAAAAACCGAATTTAATAAGAATTTGTTTCACAACATACAAATAAAATGTAGGTACCTATTCGTATGCTTTCAAAATTTTAAAAGGTACATCAAACAATTGGTGCATAATATTGGAGCAGGAATTATTTGTAGATTTCATTTAATAAGAAAATAGTTCCTTACAGTTTTGTTTATTGTAATTATTTTCAATACATTTTATCTCTTAGTTTTGGTTTGTACCAAAAGACGCGATAAACACTTTCCATATTTATGAAACCTTTAGATTTTTTCTTCTTCAGATGCGAATTTAAATTTTCAAATAGGTACTATATCGTAAAATCTAAACAAGTCGAGATCCACTTACGTACTGATAGGTATAGCAATGATACACTCATATTTTAATATTGTTATTATAGGTTTTTTTTTTTTGGCCTCTGAAATCGACATTTTTTGTATATAACTTTGTATAAAGGTAAAGGTATATACAATAATTTATGCTCTTGATAGTCGTATTTTCATACACCTATGTATGTATGCAAATGCAATATATGTATTAATGCATACGAACAAAAATATGCGAACGAACAGTATATTCGTATACCCATCGAAACCAATGCGTGTTGCAATTTAACATGTTTCATTCTTATAACTAGAAAGGGCTATGGCATCTTTATGTATATTGATTTCTTAGAATAAAATCAAATAAAAATAACGGCCAATGGCTTTGTTAAAAAGTTTATACCTACCAGAAATCCTCACCTATTCACTTTCTAATTTACACTGCCTACAAACGAAGTTATTGAACAGCTGTTTAGAGCAGAGAAAGCTTTTATAATGAACATTTAAGAGCTTAATTATACAATTTCTTTGTTATCGCGTTTACCAGAGGATACATTCTGATGTCAGATTGAATTTGCTAGTTTGATGGAAAATGCCACCTCAATGCCAGTGCCAGTTTACTTGCTTCAATTAGTCATAAGACAGCCTTTCATCTAGTCTTTGATGAATATCAATGTGCATCCATACGTACATATGTATGTGTATGTATTATACTGATATTCTAATGTCACAAGTCAAGGCACAGTGCATTAGATATAATTCAATAACAAAAAAACAACATGGAAAAACAAATTATATATATGCATGCATGCATAGTGAAATGCACCCATGTCTACATAAAATACATAAATATTCATATGCATATGTACATGTAAAAATGAATTTTACTATATTTCTTTCCATTTAAAATCCTTATCTAACTGGCAAATTTAAAAATGAGTAAATTCTTAGAAAACAATAAAATATATATGTACATAGGTATGAACGAGAAATGTATCGTATGTCATTGGACATAATGTACATTCAAGTAGAAATGAATTCTAAAATAACACCGTTTTCTTCTCGAACTTGCACCTAAATAAAATTGGTACATATTCATATAGGTATAAAATGTAGATACCTATGTAAGTTTAAAATTTACTAGGTACTATACGAAGTAGTCGTTCAATAAATTATATAGAAATTTGAGAGTGTTGACTTTAGTTAAACATTGGAAATTCGATAATCTAAAAAAATTAACATTGTTTGCATAATTCTAAAACCTAGTTTTTAAAGAAAAGATTTTAGTGTATTAAGAATTATAAAATTGTAACTGTATATACGAGTAGAAACGCTATCTATTTACACATTTCTAGTACAACAAGGGTAACGAAATTCAAACATACATACCAACAAATATCAACAGATTGAAAATGCACCAAATGCATTTGGGATGATACTAAGGAAGGTATGCAAAATAAAACATTCGTACCTAGCTTAGCTGTAGTTACAGTTTGTTCATATGTACCTTCATATGTAAGAAATGATCTGGAAGTGTAACTAGGTTAAGTTGATTTGATTACAAATACAATACAAGGACATTGCTTATTAGGACATAAATTTCTTTATAATACAAAACTATTAGCTACATACATAGTATGTAGGTACATACGTATGAATTTAAGAGTAGGTATGTACAATTTGGCACCTGGAAACGTCACAAAGAATGACCGATTCATGTTAAGCTAAAACTTGCAAAATTATTGATCTGTCAATAGTTGGTTTGTTTTATTTATAGAAGCCGAAATAAGTAACGTCAATTTAATTTTACTATGATATACAATGGAAATTATAGAATCTTTAAATATCACATAACGTATATACACATGTAAACGCGTTCATACATAACATAACAGTTAAGTCTACAATTTAAAACTGAAGAAATTGTTTTTTTTTTAACATTTTTAATTTCCAGTATGTACTTGCATTAAACTGCATGTATTTAACTGTTACGACCTTGGCTTAGTTAAGATATAATTAAAAACATATGTATGTTACACATTATGTACGTAAATCTATCTCCAGTATTGTTACTTTTCTCTCCCACTTCCTCTCTTTTACTCATCAGTCTCTTTAAGCTCAACATATTGTTCCTTTGCTCTTCGTTTCCCCGTAAATTCCCTTGACAACAAAACTTTCATATACATATAATTCCTTGGTTTCCCTGTTTAAGCTGGCTTATATCTCCTGTGTCTGATGTACCGATGTACGATTAGGTACTCGTACATTCAACTAAAAATTATAAAATCAAAAATCCTTTTCATATGGGTATGTATTTATACATAAATAAATATTAAATAAAAGTGAACCTACTCGTATTTTGTAGAAAAATTGAATTTGAAAATTTTTCAGGAATCTACCCTGAAATGTTGGTGAGGGAAAAGAGTTGGTTTTAAACTTACAAAGCCTTTTTTAGAATGGAAAGTTACATTCGAATTGACCTAGTAACATAGTCGATGTAGGAAAATATCTATGTACATATGTAAGCATAGAGATATGTATTTGAATGTACATATAAATCTGAGGCCCATATGCACAATTTCTTATGCAGCTTATTCTTTCAAATACACATAGAAAACAAGAGTGTACAGCAAAATAGTCGTAAAAGAGATAAGCACTAGTGTTTAAACACACCTACGCTATATAAGAAGCCCTGTATAAAAAGAAGCTTGGATAAGCTTTTACCAAAATGGTTTATAGGTATATGTACATGAAAACCAATGATACAATACAGTAAGTACTTTGCAGGTTAATTACTTAGATTCTATGACCTTAGGTGTTAACATTTAAAATTCCTTCCAAAAGGTGCATTTTTTCTAATATATCTAGGTCTCAAAAACCCCCAGACTTCCCAGAAGCCGCATTCCACCTACCATTATACGAAATAAACAACTAATAAATTAAAATATTGTTAAGATGTATCATATGCATGTATATGTTTAGTACATATATGGCCACATCGCTTACTTTTAGATTCTCAGCTGTTTGTACTTTATGTCATTGTATGTATTTCTGAAAGCGCCTTTTATGAATATCATATCAATTATCAATTATAGGATCATTTTCTATATGCGAGAAGTTTTCTTTTGTTTAAGAAACGAAGAAAATTCTTCGCCATAAGTCCGTGTCATTTATTATTCCTCTTACTTAAGGCTTTAATTTGGTTATACACATCCAACGTTTATATGGCAAATGATGTCCTTGGGACGGATACAGTAACAAAAAAAAAATAATAATAATAGCAATAATGAAAAAATTCAAACAAAACACACAAAAAAAAATTCAAATCAAAAAATGATGGTTTGACTTACTTGGACCAGAAACTCCCTCGTCGCCACTTCCAACATCCGACATGATAAGAATAAGTAGCAGAACAGTTGCTGCTCCAAGCGAGTGAATTAGATGATGAGTAAGGATCTGAACTTCAAACCGAAGATATATCGTATAAAGGAAAAAACTTGTATCCTTTTTAATGATTTTGATTGAAACGTTGCGTACCACTAAATCTGTACGTGTTTTCGGTGGTAGTTAAGTTGGTGTATAGAATTTTGGTGTTTATCCAGGTATTATATTATACATACGAGTACATGTATCGTATATTAAAACTGTAAACTAATAACAAGTTTCAGGTAAATAATACGTAACACTATCTTTTTGAATTTTTACAAGCTTAAATGTTTTATCGCAACGTTTTTCATATTACAGAAATTCACATAAAAAAAAGAAAATAAGAAAAAACAATAAAAAGAAAACTATTCACTCGCACTTGTCACCAAACGGGCCCCAGTTAGACCTCACTGACATTAACGTTGATCAAATGAAATTTGATTTTTAATTTAATTCGTAAGATATTTGAAAATTTAAAAATGAGCTATTTCTTGTTCTTTTTCTTATTTTTTTTTTTAATTTTAACTGATAAAAAACGTTTTTAATCAATTTAAATACGTGTACGAGTATAAGTATCTGTATGTAAATTGGTAGGTTTATATATATATATATATTTTATTATTATTATTATTTTTTTTTTTTTTTTGATGACAGTTTATGCAGTTCTGTGTTGTTGATAGATCGGATCACTGTCAACCAACAAACACACAACAAGACACAAAACAGAGGCCGCTTTCACGCCGCACGTTTGCTACGCTTCTCGCCCGCTTGCTTCCTCGGTTCGTCCCGTCATTTAAGGCAGCAGCATCAAAATAGCGAACACAACACACCGCGACCGTCCGACCGTCCGACCGTCTGTCTGCTTGTCTGTCAGTTTCTTACGTTTAAAACCAACCAACTGACTCGCTAAATTTCAATGGCAACGACAACTACGTCTACAAACCATGACCACGACGACGATATAACAACGACTCTTTTACTGTGCGAGGGCTTTTTCATAAGTACGTTAATTGTCCAAGTTTTGTGCTCTTCGCTCTCAATCTCAAAACGGAACGAAATATAAAAAACTTTTACAACTCACACAATCCGACTGCGAGTACGATTATTTCGTATCCATACACTGTATTTCTTCTGGCACAAAGCTGATATATCTCTCCAATTTCCTTATTTCCTCTCTGAATATCTTTGTGTTATATTCACAATCTCCATACAAATTTCTGACTATAACGATTTTTTTTACATATTTTTTTCACTTGGACATTTTCCATTCATATAGATTATCGCGCGTCTATTTTCAGTTCTAAACGATATTTATTTTACTTTGAATTTCTGTTCATGCAAAACAATCCATTTATCAAGTAATTAAACAAAATTGAATTTTTTCCCCCACATATCCCACTTAATTACGATTTGAGATACAAAAAAGCTAAAAATATTTAAAGCTTTCATTGAATTTCGTACTCAATCAATTGCGATGAGCTGCCTTTTTACTTTTAACTTAAAATGAATCCAGCACGAAAACACGAATATCAATTGTTCCACGTAACACCCCTTAAATATGCTTTGAATAAATATATTTTTTATTTTAAACTCAGATATAAAATAACGTAAAAAATAAACACAACAATTCACAGCAGACTTTTTTTCAAGTTGCAATTTTCTTCGCTCGCTTGGTTAAAAAATAACTTGGCAAGCTTTAGACGAGCTTTTTATCTAATAAGAAAACTTGTACGTTTTTGCTAGTATACACGTAGTAATGACAGTAAATGACCTTGCTTCAGTCCTTTTTTATTTTCTTACTATTTTTTTTTCCTTCTTCTTTTTCCCTTTCCGTTTCTGTGTTGAGCTTTACCTGTTTCGAGGTTAAATTTTACAATCGTCAACTTGCTATAATACTTTAACTTTGACCCGTGTCAGAGTTATAGAAAAAACTCTTTAAAATCATAGACTTACACTTGTATACATATGGTATGTAACTTTACAAAACCAGAACAAATAGCTTAACCATTTTCGTATTCTAAAATAAAATAACTACTAATAAAATTGTATGAAATGAAATGATAACAAAACCCTTTAAAGAGAACAACCACGCTTACTTGTTTGTTTAAAACAAAACTTGAAAAAAAAACCGTTAATACATCCAAATAAAAGCAAAGCACGTATACTAGTATATTCCTACAATATATATTATATATATATATATAGCATAGAAAAATATGCTCGTGCTCTATGGCCTCTGACATTCAAAAAAAATAAAGTGAAAAAACAAGAAAAAAAATTGTTTTCAAAGTTTTAGGCAAACATATTCCCCATCATTTAGTTATTAAATTATATTATGAGCACTCCGCTTCCTTAGTACAAAAGTAACACACCATTAACTGCGTTCCCGTAGTTTCTGTTTTTTCCCTGGTTACGTTCAGAGCTCTCTAAAGAAAATATTTGCAATAAAAAAAATCACAGGCAGATTACCTTTACTATCAATTGTTCGTACCATGAAACAAGAGGTGATAGTAAGTCTTTAGAGAGCTTACATCGTGCACATTTAGGTTATAGTTCTACTGATTACAATATTGTACCATATGTGAAAACAGCGTCGTCTTGTGTATTCATTCGAATATGTGTATTTGTATACGCATGGATGTTATGCTGTATGATCTAACATAATTTGACAGATTAATTGAATTTCATCATATGATAAATCCGGGATTTCGCTATCCCGTACTTTTGTCCCTATTTTTGTCTCCGCATAAAACTGCAACTTGATTAACTAGCAAGATTTACTTAAATTTGTACATCACCAATTTTTTCGATTAGATATTTACCTAAAGCCTACTCAGAATATTAATGTTAAAAATTATATATGTTTGTTTTTTTTTTATGATTAACGCGGGCTCAAGGGACTTAAGTACTCTTAAAATGTTTGCACACAGTACGAGAGAAGAAGAATCACTGAGGAAGAAAAAAGAAATACCGATGTAGATTGGTCTTAAATGTTTGCAAGTTATAATGAGTTGTACGGCTTAGATACGAATCACGATATTTCAGAGTACTTTCGAAAGTATGCTTGAGGTTATACTGATGAGTATTCATTGCGAGACGGGTGTTACGGTTGAGGGTTTGAAGGGGCGGAATGCTACTAGCGATTTCTATGGAGCACTAGTGGTGGAAATAGCAATAAAACAAAGTTAGACAGGGGACATTACGTCGATGTTCAAGGGTGTCAATTGACTGACTGATATTAGGATCACCTATGAGTTTTATCGCACGGGTTTGAATCCTATTTAGCAGGTGCAGGGCATTATACTTCAATTTTGGCCGGATAAATGCCTTATATATTAAGGTAAAATCAGAGGGGTGAAATATTTTGGAGCGCTTGATTTAACATTTCGTAGCATTTTTGGCGACATAGAATATCTGGTCATTCCGACATAGGTTATCACTGACACACATATCGAGAATGGTTTCGACGATGCAAGTGCCATTCATGGATAATGACTGGGTATTTAGATTTCGCTTTAATGACAACAGACAGCATTGAGTTTTGAAAGCATTAAATTCTACTATACTATATATATAGTCTGGTCAAGATAGATATAAAAATAATGATCAAATAACAAAAACTCCGACAGAGTTAAATTTCGGTAGAGACTTTGAGTACACCAGTAGAAATAAAGTACCAAAAGTTCCCGTAGATTCCATGTGTGGTAAAAAAATTAATCAAGGTCAAGTTCAAAGTCAAAGTCAAAATATTCGGTTTTTTAGATTTTTCTTAAAAACGATAAGTTTTATAAAAAAAATAAAAATTGTACATCATAAAACTATCTACAAAAATGGTTCTCATACTTTTTTTTCTTAAGAATCGCCATTCCTAAAATATCGGCGTTTAAAAGTTGAAGCATTTACATTCTACATGATATCCAAACAAATGCCACGTATGTACATAGTCAAGCGCTTAATATAAGTAAAAATGCCAATTTGGGTCTCTTATATGCATAAAATATACAATTATGAGAATATACACTCAAAAGAAACTCAGTCCCTTAGCCAGTCCCTCCTACCCACATTGCCTTGATCAACATCTGTCTACTTTATTGTCCGCGTATCAACGCTCATATAACTGTTTTCTTTTAATTGGCTTAAGTGAAATACTTTTAATGTTGAATGTTCCTTTCGAGTGAATACACGTGTTTATTGCTAGCGTCTACTTATACGGTTTGTACCAATTATTGGGTCTATAACTTAATGTGTGCGGTTTGCTAAGAGATGGCGTGACTTGTATTATTCCATTGGAACATGCGTTGGAAAGCTACTGTCATTGTACGTCATTTCAGTATATGTCATTTATTTAAGCGCAAACAACAATAGTTTTTTTTTCACTCAAATATGTCGAACTTTGTGCCTGAAAAAGTATTTTTGCGGGGAGTTCTTCATTACTTTAATATGAAGAAAACTGCTGCCGAAAGTCATCGTATTTTGGTAGTAGTGTATGGTGAACATGCGCCAGCTGAGCGAACGTGCCAAAAGTGGTTGCACGATTTAAAAGTGGTGATTTTGGCTTGGAAGACGATGAACGTCCTGGGCAGGCAAAAAAGTTTGAAGATGAAGAACTGAAAGCATTACTTTATGAATATTGTTGCCAAACACAAGAAGAGCTTGCAGAATCCTTTGGTGTCACTCAAGCAACCATTTCAAAACGTTTAAAAGCAGCTGGATATATTCAAAAGCAAGGAAATTGGGTTCCACATGAACTGAAGCCGAGAGACGTCGAAAGGCGGTTTTGCATGTCCGAAATGCTGCTGGAACGCCACAAAAAGAAGTCATTTTTGCATCGGATTGTTACTGGTGATGAAAAATGGATTCATTACGACAACCAAGCGCAAAAAATCATATGTGAAACCCAGCCAACCAGCCAAATCAACGGCAAAGCCGAATATCCATTGCGCGAAGGTAATGCTCTGTATTTGGTGGGATCAAATGGGTGGGGACCGAGTGAAACCATCAATGGACAACGCTACCGAACACAATTAATCCGTTTGAAGAGAGCAGTAGCCGAAAAACGCCCGGAATAAACGACCAGACACGAGTCAATAATTTTCCATCATAACAACGCTCGGCCAAACGTTGCTACTCCGGTTAAGAACTATTTGGAAAACAGTGGATGGGAAGTCTTACCCCACCTTGCCCCTTCTGACTACCATTTGTTCCGGTCGATGCAGAACGCCCTCGCTGAAATACGGTTCACATCAGAGACAGAATATCAAAAATTGGGTTGATTCATTCTTGACTGCCAAGCCGGCGCAGTTCTTTTCGGATGGGATCCACAAATTGCCAGAAAGCTGGGAAAAAGTCATAGCTTCAGATGGGCAATACTTTCAATAATTCTATTGTACATTTTTTTCTTAAATAAACGTTCAAATTTTGGAAAAAAAAACCGCACCGGATAAGTTATATACCCAGTAATATTTTTAAAAAAAAAAAGGCACAATTGTGCTTTATTTGCAATAAACTTTAATTAAAGGTGAAAGTTACAATTGGTTGGAATAAAAATTTTGATCGATGCAAAAATCCAAAGAGGTGATGACTGATGAGTTTGTTGATTATCTAAGAAGTCAAAAGTCTGTAACAACAAAATATTGCTTATTTTGTGGCGATGAAGCGGATGAAGACTAAGAAAAAAAAAAAGCGCAGCACCGACGAAGAAAAATTTATAATGTTACTACACTTTCATTCAGAGTCCGTTTTGAAAGTAGATCGAGATCGTTCTGATGACGTATCAAAAGCTGTTGCTGCACATATTAATTTCGAGTAGATTTATTTGATGCTGAGGCTAAGTATCATGACAATTGTTACAATTGTTTCGGAGACCTCATACTGAGTGTATAATGGGCCGTCCTCAAAACGAGGCGGTAAACTCTGCGATGGAGGAAATTTATAAGTTTATAGAAAGTAATGACGATTGCCAGTTTACATTGGATGAACTAAAGAATGTTAATAAAAATGTAGCTTTAGATAACAGAATTATAAAAATACGATTGAAAGCGAAGTATGGTAGTAGAATTATTATTACAGATAAGTCGGGAAAACTAACACTTATTTATTTCGTCGACAATAAGCAAGACATTTTAAGTAAAGCCTGGTCTGACAAAAACAATTTAAATAAAAAAGAAGAGCGATTAAAAATTTTGAAAGCCGCGGCAGCAATAGTTCGTGAAAATATTCAATCTTGTGTGTTTTATAATACTATGTACTCCCCACCGAATAGAATCTTCGAGAATATAAACAACGTTATCCCGGATTCATTGTCATATTTTTTGAAACAAGTCATTCTTAAAAACAAACGTCATAATTTGGAGCATTTAAAGTTATTTTGTACAAATATTAGCAATAGCATATACCTGCTGTTCGGCCTAGATCCTTTAAATCTAAACTATAACTGAGACTTTCAGTTTTTTTTTCATCGGCGATTTGGTTCAAAACGTCCCATACAAATCTTTTGGTTTGTTCGCATCTCACAGTGACACAATTATGTTTGAAGCAGCAGCAGTTTTCAATCGTCCACCTCATTTTATCACCAGAAACAGGCACATTTATGCAATATGTTGTAGGCAATCCTGATATAAATGTAAATTATTTGGACGGTAATAATACGCTTCACAATAATAATCAATAATCAATAATAATAACCACAAAAGGAATTCGGTTTCTCCTTGCTGTTTATGGAGGTCTAAAAAAATTAATTCTATCGACAAATATAGATATTTAACATTGTAAAAGAAACACAGAACGAGAAACAAGTACAATTATCTTGCCTTCCTCCAACATCGGCTTCTGCTCATCAACACTTGTATTGAGTATACTATCAAGTTCAGACATGGCTAGGCAATCAACTGAAGCTTAAAGACTGGGGTTGGAAATTAACATATAATACTTTGGAATCGATTCAATCTATACTCCCACCTGCCCCGAAAAAACTCCTAAACACTATTTTTTGCAATTGCAAAAAAGTTTGTAGTGTTATATGTGGCCGTAGAAGATTAGAGTTGTTGTGTTCACCAGCATGCACTTATTACCAAGGCCAGTCTTGCTCGATAGTTCAGTTGAATCCAATAGACGAAGATGCATGTGATATTAATGAAGAGACAGCTGATTCATCTTTATTTAAACAATTTATGAACATCCAGCAAGAGGAAGAGGAAATCGAAGAAGACATGATGTTAAAGTCGAATCTGAAGTACAGTTTAAATCAATCACCTATATCAATTTCAACACCAATAATCATCATGCAGTAAATACAGCATTTTCTTATAAAATTTCGAAATAACAGATCGCCTACCGGGGAAAATAAATAAATAATTACTTTGGCGCAACAGCCCGGTCTGGGCCAAGGTGCTAGCTTCTCGAACTCATTTGTGTTTCTCACTTTGTGAATTTTAATACTCCTGAGCAGGGCCTACTGTTTATTGTCAGTTCCCAAAGGCTCTTCTGAGAAGCTTTTTCATAGACAGAATTTGACTTTCGGAGGTTTGACATTGCCCACCGAAAGGGTGATGACGATCTGAAAAAGTTTGCTGTTGAACTCCTACCACGATTCTATCGTAGGTAGAAGTGACAGCCAGTGAGCCATCAGGCCATCGCCTATCGGAGAAACCAGGTAAATAAAAACGCCCCAACTACGCTACCTCACAGGTGGTATGGAAATGTGTGGATATGTAGAATGTAACTCCTTCAACTTTTAGAATGACGATATCTTAAGAATGGTGATTCTTAGGGAAAAAAGTATGAAAACCATTTTTGTACATAATCTTGTGATCTACATTTTTCGAGAAAAATCCAAAAAACCGAAAATGTTTACCTTTGACGTTGATCAACTTTTTTAACACACATGGGATCTAAGGGGACTTTTGGCACTTTGTTTATACTAGTGTACCTAAGGTCTCTACCAAAATTCAGCTCTGTCGGAATTTTTGTTATTTGAAATGTCTATTTTTACCGGACTATTAGAAATGGCAAATAAAAGATCAATAATGAATATATAAGAGTATCGGAGACTAAACGGAGCCTTAGGGCACACCAGCATTTATTTTGTGAATATCGAACTTGAAATCATCCAAAACAACTCGAATTGAACGTTTGAAAAGATAATTTATAATCCATTGAAGAAGACAGTAATCGATCCAAAAGGACGCACTTTCGACAAAAGAGCCTGATGCCAAACTCCGTCAAATGCTTTAGAAATATGAAGTGCAACTATCATGCTTTCCCCAGTGGTTTTGTTTCTACGAAAACCGTACTTGCGGTATTGAGAACTTTTTGCGTTTCGAGATATTTCATGAGCTGACGATTTATCAGCGTTTCCATGATCTTGGAAAAAAGGGACGTACTCGTAAGTGCAAAGGATCTGTACGAAAGGAGAGAGGATTAACCTTTTTTAGAGACGGACTGGACAAATGGTTTTCCATCTGCTCGGAAAGAGACCTAAAGAGTAGTATTAATGAAAAAGGTTACGCAGTAGTTTTTCCAGCGAGGAAGAACACCTCTTTAGAAGGGGAGATATATCATCTGGACCAGTAGATTTGTGTATATTGAGATTTTTTAAGTACTCTTGCTATTACACGAGTGCGAAAGTGTATTCGTCCCATTGAAGATTTAACGCACTCAAGCGTTTATATTTATATACTATATGTACGTATGTAAAAATTATTCAAAATACACCTATCGAAAGTCTCGTATGCAGATTTAAAAAATGTGTTTTAAAATTTTGATTACGGAACATGACAAAGCTGTATGTTTTCCTTGTTTATATAAACTAATATTTTTACCAACCTCCTATTAACATACATCGTATGTATGTATCACGACCAAAAACAGCATTTCTTTTCTTTCTCTATTCGCTATGAACAAATCTATAAAACTTTGGTGAAAATGTATGTAACTATTAGCGTTGTCGAAAATGCTAGATCATTTCAAATTTTGACCTTAAACTTTGGCCAACTAGATATTATTACTCCTTTTCTTTACCTCTCGGGCTTTCAGATGGAGTTAGAATAATCAAAAAGATCCAAATACAGGGTGTCCGGATAGGATGAGAAAAATGCATTCCCTTCGAGATACAGGGAAAATCCTACACTGCCCTGTGAGGGCATATAACATCTTTCAAATTTATGCGTGTATGGTAACAAATAGTGTCGCTGAACTTTCTTCTAAGTAAATGTTACTAAAATTAATGTGTTAAAAGTTATTGTAGATTAAAAATGTTTTTTTTTTTTTTCTTTTATTTAAAACTTTGAACTTGGACTCGAACCTTCGCTTCTGCTACTTCCCTTGTTTACAACAGCACTTACCTTTTCATAATCAGTCCCGGGTTCACGTCTCTTCCCATCGACTGTAGAAGACGAATTACAGTACATGCTAAATTCATTAAATTCGATATTAACAGCATAACTAATTGAAGAACTACCAACCGTGTTCAAATATACTCGTAAAGTTCAAAACAAAGCGATGCAATGTTTCCTTTCTTACCTTGATCTATCGCTATTCCCATCTCTGATGTTAACAATATTCCAAATTCCGATATTAACAGCATAACTAACTGAGGAACTACCAAACGTGTTCAAATATACAGTTCAAAACAATGCTATGAAACTCATATCCAATGCTTCCTCTCTTACATTGTTTTATCGCTATTTCCAACACCATTGCTTTATCAAAATCGCCAGTAGCATTCCCATATAACAAAAAAAATTTGTTCACATGTCAAAATCAGGGTTTTTAACTTTGTAGTATCACCTTCTTTCAACACTCAACTTTGTTACCCGTATGAAGGCGTTTCGTTACCTTTAAAAATGTTTTGTGCAAACATTAAATCTGAGTTTATAGTGCGCCAAAAATGTGCATCATACCTACACATATTTTAAGTGCTTCTAGATCCATGTATGCTTAACATCAAATTTTTGCCAAAAAAATAAGTCTCGAAATCGAAGAAATTTGAAATCATCCACGAAATGCAAAACCGCAGAGAATTTTAATGATGATTTAATCCATTGAATTGTGTTTTTCATTTGGAGCTAAAAAATTATTTTTATTTTGTGTTTGTAAATTTGCAAATACCATAGTTCTGGTAAGTACATCATAGTTTATTAAAACTAATAAACCGCAATCAGAAGACCGCTTAAAATCTATGTACAGCATTTTTATTTATTTTTATTAATTTTTTTTTCTCTCTCTCTCTCTCTCTCTCTTTTAAATATAATAGTAGCTATATTTTAATAATCACTAATATTTCGACTATTTCTACATTACTCTCCATCTACACTTAATTTAGGAACACTTAGTTATCTAGTATTAATTATTTTGTTTCATAATTACAATTCTTACAAAATTACGGCTAAATATTATGACATGAAAAAATTGAAACTTGTAATTGTCAAATTCAAAGAAAGAAAAAAAAAGAAAAAAATAAGAAAAAAAAACCTATAACTAAGAAAAAACTTAACACTTTGATGTACGTGAAAACATTTTAATGTAACACTAAAAAATTGATTATAAGTATCGGGAATATACTAGTACTTATAATCTAATCGGCGTTTGGTGAATTTGGCATAATCTTAACGCTTGCTGTTGCTCCTCTTGGACGTTTGTTGGGCACTGGCGATCCTGAGATTTTATCTTGATTACGTTTTAAGACTGGAGACATTGGAGTAGACGTGGACTGTTTAGACGCAACTGGATCTAAAAGTAACGAGATATGGAAAGCGAACATTTTGGATAAAAAAAATACAATTTTAAAAGATGTTTTACGATTTACTGTTATGTGAAGTCAGTTTTTTCTAAACTTTGTCATTTTGGACACAAAAAATAGTACTTCTGACGATCGATCAGCGATTATACAAAAGATCTCTATTAAATCTTTATTATTATCCATTTGTTAGGAAAATAGATATATTGGGATCACAGAATAAGATTTACATATATGAAACTGATTAGTAGCACTGTGAGATATTATCGTACAGATATTAAATATGCATGTACATGTACATGAATGAATATAAAACACTACACTCAATCACAGTGTTTTGAATCTGACAATCTGATTTAGCCATGCTCACTTACAGTTGAATGAATTCATCCCCTGCATAAGTACGGTCTCAACAAGGTTCAATATAAACTTGCTCCTGGTGGGGGAATTTTCCTACCTATTTACTTCGAAAATTTTCGAGCTCTAAAATTATTATTTTAAGACATTCGTTAGAGGGATCACCAGCATTCTGTAACTTCTGCGAATACCTCCTTTATGGTATCCCAACAATTTGCAGACACCAAACTCACCGTCAAATTAAACTCCAAAAAGACAAGGCTTTATGCCATAAATCACGAAAAATAAACAACCGACGAGGTTATTGATTTAGACGACTAAAAAGTTGTTCAGCAAACTGTTATCAACGTCCCAACTTGGTGTTTTCGAATCTATTCCAGAAGGCCGGGAATACATACATACGTACTTGCTCTGCTCTGACTCTAAGAAGCTCTAGAAGCCATCAAATTGTTCAACGTTGAGGTATTTCAGAATATTTAGCCAATGTTTGTGTTTCTGAGTTCGCATACTATATATAACGGTTGCCGTTATATCTAGCCAAATTGGAGGATATACCACAAAGCTGATGTATGTTATTGCCCTTTTCAAAGGAAAATATGTTACAGAAATATAATATAAGATGGTTGGTAAATGTACACGAATCATTTACACTAAGTTCAGATCTCCTATTCTCTAAGTAAACGGATGCGGGTGATGATGAATAATTGTTTCAAATATATTTACCTTGTAACCACCTGACCTGAGTAGCTGGTCCGTAGCCTTTTTCATTGCGTGCAGCAATGCGGAAGATAATAGCTGGCTTATTAGAACAGTCTACGTGGGCTGTTGCTAAGGAGTTGTTCGCAACTGTACACTGATTGGTAGCACCCACATACACGCGAACAAACACCAACTGTGGTGGCGGCATTTTATCTTTTGGTGTTGATTTTACAGCTAAATATACAGAATACTCGATTATTTCGCCAGTGTTTTGTGATGGTGGTGGTTCCCACGTTAAATGCGCTCCCTCTGGTGACTTAGAGATTTTGATCGCAGAAGGGGCACCTGGAAAACCAGGTAAGCACGTTTTGAAGCTGGATATCTAAAATACATATAAAAAATAAAAAACATACACATTTAAATAATATCTTAGTGTTAACATGTATTATTTATTACCTCTCCCCATTCACCACGTCCACATGTATTTATTGCTGCTAAACGAAAACGATAACCAGTTCCAGGCTCCAGATTTATTCGAGGGTGTTCTGATAAGTCGGGCAGATTATCAGAGTCATAATTTTCATACATGAAATCATTCCAATGATTATTATCAATGTAACTTGTTACTGTGTGAGATAAGCCTTTAAAAATGCCAACCGTATGCCATTTAGAGCTGGGATCATTTCTAAATTGCTGTTATAATAAAAACTCTCCATATATACGTGCTTAAGATTTCGAAAGTTAAAATCAAAACTCACTTCACTACTTTCGTTGCCCGCCTTCACTTGACCTGAAATTTGAGTTTTGCTTTTGGGATGACGCCGATTTGCTGAGCTGGTTGCACTGCTCACACCGCGTATATTTGACTGCACTGCATTATTTGTGTTTGTGGTTGATGAAGACATAGACGAAGACTTTTGATTTACGGATAAACCAGTGTTAGGCATTGATTGTGGTACAATATTTTGAACTACATCAGAAATTTTTTTATTTGAGGAAATTCCAACAAAGGATTGCTGTTGAGATTGTTGAACATTTTGTTGTGATTCAACCTGAGCTTGACAAGCAAAATTAATAATATCCATTACCCCTGTGTCTTGTTGCTGATTGGAGCCTGTTACATTTGTAGTTGCTCCGAATACTTGAAAGGATTGCTCTCGATTTGGACGACCAGTGTTCGCTTGCATTACGGCCTGCAATACAGCTGCTGACGCTAATGTATCTAGACGGCCTTAAGGAAGAAAAAAAAAAATGATTATATAAATTTAATGCATACGTTTCATTACCATTTAATGACGTCTGTTGTGGTGAAGATCCATCTAATGTCATTATTGCAACCTTGTTTTGTCGCTCCGTTTGGCTAAAAAATAATTGTTTTTTTTTTTATTATTATTATTATTTTTTTTTTTTATTAATAATCACTTACTTTTCTTCTTCAGCAGTCTGCTGATTTACTGGGCTTTTTTGTAACATTTCTCCACTTTTGATTGTAGTTAAGATATTGGCAGCTTCAGTTTCTGATGCCGTTGGAACAGCACCATATACTGTGCTCTTTTGCTGCGCCTTTAAACATATTTTTTAGTATTATTATTATAATTTTTTGTTTTGTTTTTTAGTTTTTATACATACATTTGTTTCCGATCTTAGTGAAGTATGCATTAAACTATCATCTAACGTACTAAAAATATCGGCAGCTATTGCTTCATTGCTTTCTTTGTTAACTTGCTGTTCCTGAAGATTTGTACCTGCAGTTGTATCTGGAGAAGGCTCGTCTTTTAATTCAAAAATAAGAAAAATAGGGAAAATAATAAAAATAAATTTTATCTAATTCAAATGCAACAAACCTATGCAAACTGAAGATTGTACGAAATTGTCTTCAGTTAAGCCATCTGCATCTGTGCCTGTTGTACTAGTTGGTTGTTGAAAATCAATTCCTTCACTCATATTCTCATCCATATTAGAAACAGACGAGCTGCAAATTGCTGTATTTTCATCTGTGCTAAGGCGACGTTCGGTTTGCTGCTCATTGCTTGTGCTTTCGACTTCTGATTCATTTTGATGAGTTATTGCTGCTCCACCTGCTCCACCAAATAAACCCAATTTTAAGTATTTTGGCCTTATAGTGAATGCGTTCTTTTTTGCTTTAAAATTCGTTCCACGTTTTATGACGCAAAATGGCTTTTTATTAAAACGATTATATTGACAGGCATCTTGAGCAACATTTTCTGTTGCAAAGTTCATTGAGGTATTAAGTGCTCCATTTAATTGATCAATGTGATCTGGGTTATTATAATATGCAATACGAGGTGAAATATTTTTGCCTAAATTAAAATCCATGTCTTCTTCATCAATATCTTCACTACTGTAGCCATTTGCATCATCAAATGCTCCATCAAGCTGTTCTATAATATCATCAATTGGGTCGCTCTCAATGAATGAATTATCGCTTGCAAATGAAGACATTGTCGCTGCTTCGTTGCTTTCAATTTTCTGTGATACAATTGTTTGTTGTTGTATACTTTGTATTGTTGACTTGTGCATTCCAGTGGTTCCTGCATTATTGCCGGTACCAAAAATGAAGTTCTTGTTAGGCATCATTACAAGTTTTCCCTGAGTTCCTGTTGTAAGGGTTACAGTTCCAGCACCAGAAACTGCATTTGCCGAAGAAACGATCGTAACTGTTTTCGGAACACCTGCAGTATTGGCCATTTGAACAGTGACAGCTTTTCCGCCCAGTGTTATGGTCTTTTGCGGAAATTGCTGTATAATCTGTCCACTTTGTGCAGCTTTTCCTTGATTCATATTAGTTGGAAGTGTTAGCGTAATTGGACGACCAGTTCCACTAGTTACGCCGCGCAACATTTTCATTCCTCCAGCCTGTGTTACAGTGCTGGCATTTGTGGCTCCTGCTACCGTCGATGTAATAGTACTTGCCTGTGAACCAACAATGGAAACTAAATTACCACCAGCTGATGTAACTACACCGGCGGGCACAGTGCGAATAGCTGAGCCTGTAGTAACAATTATAATTTGTTGATTCGGACGAAGCTGCTGTCCTTGTTTGTTAGTTATAACAAATGCCGGCTTGCCAGTTACATTGGTTGCTACCTTTCCAATAGGCACTATGGGATTCTTCATAACAATCTTACCCCCTGGTGATACTAATTTTACAAGATTTCCCGTCACCACAGTTGGTTTAGCTATTGTTGTAGTTTGAGATGTTTGAACGGTTTGAACCTGATTTTGACCAACAGAAACAGCACCTGCTCCAGTGGGCATATTTTTCAAAACATTTACCTTGGGTAAAGTTTGAACAGCTACGCCAGTGCTTGTCTTCACCAACTGGAATTGGACATTCTGTGCGATTGAAAGCGGTTTCTGTATAAAGTATTGTTTGCCTCCGATTGTTGTTGCTGTCGCAATTGATGTGGGTGATGCTACAGATTGCCCAGTTGAAGTCTTCAAAATTGTGGTTGTTGATGAGCCTTGAGTAGTTGCTATTCGCACAGTTTGACCACCGGATAGTATTCGCACTGGTGGATTTCCGGATACAACACGTAAACCGGCACCTGGACTTCCGTTGCCAGGTCGTGATAAAACTGTAGTCGGTCGAAATTTTTGTAATACAGTGCTACCACCTTGAACTGCCCCAGTTATAGGAGCAGAAACAATACCTTGAATTGAATTTGTTGGTGTGTTAGGCGGTGTTATTATTTTAGCTGTTGTCGAAACAGGAGGTGAAGCAACAACAATTGACGTGGTCATCGAAACACTTGCGGATACAGGACATTGTGGAGAAATAGCAACTACCGGTGTAATTGTTGATTGTTGTTGCTGCGTTGTTTGTTGTTGTTGCTGTTGCTGCTGAGGTATAATTTGCGTGTGCGATTGTGTAACCGTTGTCACCTGTTGTCTCACACCTACTGATTGCGCTTGTGATGATTGTTGGGCTGGGGATTGACTTTGAATGTGTGGCTGTTGCTGTGGTGATTGTTGTTGTGATGGTGTTAAAATTGAATTTATTTGTTGTTGATATGGTTGATTGTTTCCTCCGCGAATAAGGTGCACTTGTTTTATTCCTTCGCATAAAGAAAATGAGAAAAAATCAAATTGTTTAAGTAATTTAATCTGTGTTACATTCTTCTATATCATATAAGCATACCATTGCTGTTAGCAGTTGTATTGCAATTAGTTGGTTGTTGAACGGTTTGTGTCATTATTGTTACCGCTGGGGCTGACAACTTGTTAGGTGGTGCTAATGGTTCAATTT